>BMAO01013146.1:0-34971 GCA_019973975.1 Trichonephila clavata | reverse complement strand
TTAAAGTGTGAATCCTTGCTATGCTCGGTTTTCTTTCAAACTGCTACTTTGGATAATAAAATAATTATTATTATTCTTTTGATTTGCTTCCTAATTTATAACCATTTTACACTCGCATATCAATTTCCCGGAATTCTGATTTACAGTTCCTTCTTTATTCACATAATTATCAATTATGCTTAACTTTTGGACACAGTGTAGGTCAGGAGTGTTACATATGAAAAGTATCTAGAAAAACTCAAGTTCCAGCATTTTTAATAGCCCCTCAGCCGAAACATCAGTATAGACTGGAAACCAAGAATCAACTTTGTAACGCTCATAAATAATAGTCATGACAGCTCAAGAGGCAATTTTGCATTTCTTGCTAACTTCGCAGGCAAGTTCAAATAACCTTTTACAAGTAAAAATTTTATGATAGGCACCAAGGATCTAAAAGAGGAAAACAATTTGCACATGGAAACTCAAGGATATTACGTAGCTCTTTTATACAAGAAAGGTAAACTATTTGTGTTTTCAATCTCTCTGCACCAAACAAGAAATTCGTATTTATTTATTGTACACAGTTATTTCGAAGGAAAAAGTACTTCAATACAATTATACTTCATTAAAAAATATTTTATTGTGCAATTTTTTCTTTGTATCAAGGGCCCCTAAAAGGTATTTACAAAGAATTATTAAATAATATTTTAAGAGAAATAGCATAAATTTTTAAAACGATCATATACCATAAAATAGAGCATCGTAAGTTATATTCGGCTATAAAATAAAATTCAAAGGCATTATTCTAAATCTGAACCTAATTAATCCTTAAACTGACTCACAAAACTTACAAAAATGTACTCAAAAAGAAAAAAAGAAGACAAAAAAGTTGCTAGCAGGAAATTGGTAAAAAAATAGAAAGAAAGGTGGAAAATTGATGGGCAACGAAAGGTCTCCGAAAATAAAGACTGGAATTTCATAGCTATCGATTTTTACATTAAGCTTCGAGATTTATTTTACTTCTTCCGTTCTAACCGCTAATAAAGATTTAGATACTCCCCGGCACTAAAACTCAGATCATATTCGTGACTATTTCTCCACTATTTTTATGTATGAGAAGCAGTGGAACAATTCGTTTTTGGAACATTTGTGACAAAGTAGTAGCTGTAGAATTACTGGAGTAAAGGAAATTTATATATTACCTACACAAGTTTCAAGAAGTATTTTTTGCACACTATGGTTAGATGGAACTGAGATGCTGAAGGAAATGATGAATGTGGTCAATAAATTGTATGACTTTGTAGATTTTTTGTTGTATTTATTTGTTTAAATGCTACAGATTTCTAGGTTAATTAAATGCATGAAAACAAAGAAACATTTTTTTTAACATTTGAGGATCCGGTAATGCGTACAGAGTTACTGTTGTAAATAAAATGATAAAGACAATATATATAATTCAATAAACGAATTAAGGTAACTGTTGTGATCATTTTAGCAATAAGAATAATTAATAAGGAATATAAAAGAAATATGCGTTATAGAAATTTGATTTCATCAATTCAAAAATAATATTTTATAATACTGGCAAAATAAAATATTGTATGTTTAGTGAGAAAGATCTACATATAAATTAAAGAAATAGACAGAAAAAAAATTAAGTTTTAGAGAGAAAAATGTCTTATTTCAAACTACAATGAAATACGTTTAACGCGAAACACTCAAGACGAAATATCGGTTAACACGAAATAATTCAAAGGTCCCGACAAAATAATATGTATTTTCATGCATTTTTTTTTTCTCAACACAAAACTAAAATCGCTTAACACAAAAGATTTCCCTTCTGTAAATGAACAAAATACGGAAAACACCAGCCGAAACAGATTGTTCTATTGGATAATCGGAAGAATTCACTGCAGGAGATGATGACGATGTGTGTGCAGCCCCAATTATGGTAGACTAAGACATTTTGAAGTTTGTTCAGAGCTCAAAAAAATAGCATTGATGCAGATTCCGACGATGCAAATAAAATTAATAATGCGGCTCCTGTTCTTACATCATTCGAAATGAAAAACATCATGAAAAGTATGCGCAGCTATTTAAAATTACATTCCAATGGTGAAATGAATAACAAAATGAACGACATCGAAAAAATTTCTTTACAGTTTGATGCTAAAAAACACAATGTAAATAAAAATACCAGATTATTTTTCAAAAACTCACTAAATGCTTTGTTTTTCACAAAAATTGAAATTTTTGAATCATATTTCTTTAAGTTCTTGTGAGTAATGTTGTTTCTTTGATTTTTATTAAATATTTGCATTTATACATATATATGTAAATAAAATAAACTGTTATAAACTTTGTTTTGTTGATATATGGATTTTTTTCATTGCAATATCCTTTTATACGAAAAAATATTTCAGTCCCTTCAGTTTCATGCTAAGCGATTTTCACTGTATTTTAAATACCATCTGTTTAATTTGTCAATAATTCCCCCGGTCAAATTTGAATTTCATTTACAGAGAACAAAAACTCTTATGCTTTTAAATATATAATGTAACGCATCGTCTAAATAACTTCTTTTGTTCTTGTGTATTTATGTAGTAATTTTTTATGGTCCAGAGACATTTCGTCAGAAATTATTCCATCAATGGTTATTGCTTATCATCTCATATGGGTGTGTATCGCATCTCATACATAATAAATTAATACATCTAAATTCTATAAATTTGTTCGTTTTATGAACTTCATAAACTAATGAAATATGATGCACTATAAATAAATCAAAAATTATAAGAACGTATGTAACAAAATAGGCTAATTATTAACTTTTCAAAGGGGCATGTGGCACGATTTACACAATTTTTTTTTAATTTAACGATTTTCATAAATTTTTTAGTTGCCTCCTATGATGATGTAAGATTTTGTGCTCAAAATTTCATAAAAAGCTGACCATTTACTTTTTTAAGGAAAAAACTTAACACTTATGAAGTGATTTTTAAATGCTTCTTCTACAAACATTAACGTACATATATGAAATTTGATTTAAAAGTACGTTAAACGATGTATAACAAAAGCTGGAAGGGGTTTTGCGATAACATGATTGGTATTTGTGTACAACACTTCTTTTTTATGAATGCTTATTCAAAATTCCTTAAAAAATGTCTAAATTTTAAATTTAATTATTTTTTTTTAAAAAAATAAGTATTGCTTTGATTGAAAAATGCATGCCAACTTTTATTCCATGTACTATTAGCAACAAGTGAAAACAATTTAGTATTAGGCACAATAGAAAGAAATCCTTAGCATTTTAAATGAAGATAAACTAGTTATTTTATCTTTCGGAGATAAGTCAGTTTAAAGTTTTGATTTGCCATCGGGATGTGAATAAAAACAGACCTATGAATATAAAAGTTATCACAACTTTGCGTTTTTTAAACTTAGAGCTTTCAAATTTTGTGAGTTTGTAAAAAGGCTTTAAAAAAATTTAGGCTAAACAAATTAGATTTGATTTTTTGACCGATTTTTGTTAATTTAATCGTATTGTGTCCCCTTAAAATTTCTAAGATAAACATTTTTAAGAATCGTTTTTATAATTGTTTAAACTTTCTATAGCAGGGGTAGGTATTAAATCGATCGTGGTCGACCAGTGGGCTACCGAGACATTTTGGGATGACCACCTGAAGATTAGCAGTTATACCGAAATATTCAAGGTGACAGTATGCAGACAAAGTCTTCTACGAACTATAACTATGAGCCCAACTTTAGATGAAAATGTTTTATTTTTTAATGTATTTTAATTGGTTCGTAAGAAATGCATCATTTGATATTATTATATTTGGGGCTGTTATTTTTATGTTTGTATCTTGCGTTTTGCTTTAAGCGCAGTCTTAAAAGTATTTTATTGTATTTATGGGGTAAGTAAATATATTTCGTATTTATTATTAAGTTATAATAAATATTGTGGACCTTTTTCTTAGCTCACCACACCTACGCCACTGCGTGGACCGCAACACCTTGAAAAATTAGAAGTAGCCTGTACCATGGAAAGGTTTGCCCGTCCCTGTTCTATAGTCTATAATGGGTGGATACCTTAACAGCCTGAAATACAATCTGCCGATCTCAATAATAACTTTAGAGAATTTTATAAATAATATTAATCAAAAAGGTGATTAAATTTAAAGCAGAGCAATAATTCACGATCTAACTTTAACTCTTTCATACTTAGTGGTACATATGCTGTAACATTAATTCTTATTCATTTATTGTGTGGTGGTACATAAAACGTACCACTGGTTTGAATGCCTCAGAAATTGATATTAGATGGTGCATTCTCTGAACCACCTCAGAGGTCAACTTCTAGCAGTTACTCAAGTTTCCAACAAATGTCGGAAGCTAATGGTATGCAATGGGTTTATGCAGTAGTTCATTCTTTGAACATCTTTGAATTTGTTGAGTGGTATTTTTTTTGAAGTGACTATGTGGTGTAACTTTAAGTGTAAATGAAAGTGATACAAATCAGGTAAGTACATATATTATGTAACTAAATAATATTACAATAATTAGTACCTCACATGTGCATGCCAGTATGAAAATATGAGAGTTTAAAAAATGTACCACCACGCTTTTGAAAGCCATCTGCTTTACAAATACAAAATACGCTCCACTTATTTCTTCATAATAATGGACATGCTTACTGTGCGAGATAGATTTGTTGTAAGTTACGTTTTTTAAATTATAATAATATTTATTAAATAATAGTACATACAAAATTACACAAATGTCTTGAATGAGCTATAGCTCGTATTCAGGAAAAATAAGTACAACTAATACATTTATTTTTTGTGTTGACCAAATAAAAACTAGGTAAAATAAATTAATGCATAAAAAAGAATATTTAAATTGAAACTGACATTAGGTAAATTAGGACTAAACTAAAAATCTTATAATATTAGATTAGGAAAAACTTAAAATGTTTTAATATATGAGATGAATAACAGTATAAGATTGCAGCACTAAAGCAATCCAAGTTCGTACAGAATTGCTGTGTTGTGTCTGCAAAGTTCCATTGTGCCTAGGCAAGAAAAAATAATTTTCCCAGAACTATCATGCTGTTTGAAGCGTGGTGCAAAATATGTACGCATTTTTTAAAACTTTGAACACCCTTTATTCGAAAAAGTTTTTAATATTATTAATATGTACCAGTTTTTGTTCAATAATTATAGTTTTATTAGGTTTAACTAAAATATTTATAATTATTTCCCTCAAGTGCATTACTTACACTTGCCTCCGAAAGTCTTCGTACAGGCAATGATCTTACGTGTTTATGCTTTAATTATTATTAAAATCTCACTTCAGAAAATCAACATACCTGTCATGGATTCTTCGAAATTTCCTTATTCAAATAACAGCTACAAAAATTCACCTTAACAGGAAAAAGCAAGAATAATCACCAACTGTCCCCGCCTAAAGTCTGCACACACTTACAAAATAGAGTTTTAAAGACCTTTTATTACAACATAATTGAACTAAATCGTGTTTTTAAGTAATTATAAGCTTCTTTTACGATTTATTTAAGATTTGAGATTTGAAAGCTTGTATGATTCCATGGCATATAACAGAAAAGATATCGATATACACTGGTTTGCAAAAATTAAGGACGAAGTCGAAAAATTAACATATCAGCTGAACGAAGAGGCAGAGCGGACAGAAAGACCAATCAGGAGATTAAGTGAGGGGATGTACGGTAGTACATGCGCAGATATGCAGGTAGACGTAATGGGGGAGTGTCTGAGTAGTAGAACATGTTGTCGGTGTAAGATTAGTATTTCTGGCAAAGAGATTGCACACCGTATAGCAGTTAAAATCACACCGAGTTGCTGCCTCAGCGAGAAATGGCGAATAATCAATCTGTTAGACGACATCTGGATGCTTTTACCCGAGGTCGAATCATTGGGAAGTTGGAGGAAGGTCGCAGCGTGACAAGTGTGGCTGCAGAGTTCGGAATTGCTCACAGCATCGTTTCACGACTTTGGAGACAATTTCAAACTACAGGAACAGCTATCCGGGGGTTCAGTAGTGGTCGTCCACGAGGAACCACACCCGCAGATGACCGGTATATTGCCTTACAGGTCAGAAGAAACAGGCGGCAGACAGCGGGAGAAATCGCTAGACACACGACACAGGCGACTGGACGACCGATATCGCGTTTTACAGTGGCCAGAAGACTGTACGGTGGTGGTCTGTTTGCACGACGCCCTGTACGGTGTGTACCTCTAACGCCTGCCCATCGGAGAAGGCGTTCTCCGTGGTGCCGGGAATACCCGAATTGGAGAGACAATGAATGAGGACGAGTACTCTTTACAGATGAGAGCAGATTCAGTCTGAGTAGCGATTCTCATCGCATACTCATCTGGAGAGAGTGGGGAAGCCGCAATCATCCCTCGAACATCATTGAAAGGGACAGGTATGGAGGTGGCGGTGTTCTCGTTTGGGGAGGCATCATGCTTGGTAGTCGTACAGACCTTCACATCTTCGACGCAGGTTCAGTCAACGGGACCCGTTATTGTAACGAGATTCTTCTTCCATATGTGCGTCTTTTTAGAGGCGCTATGGGTCCGCAGTTCCTTTTCATGGACGACAATGCACCATGTCATCGTACAGTAGCTGCCGAACAGCTCTTAGAGAGTGAGGATATTGAACGTATGGATTGGCCGGCACGATCTCCGGATCTCAATCCCATCGAGCATGTATGGGATTTTCTAGGCAGACGCTTGGCAGCTCGTACCTTACCACCAGTAACGATTCCGGAGCTTCGATTGGCGCTGCAAGACGAATGGGCGCAACAATGCCTCAACAACTCATTGACACCCTCATTCTCAGCATGGGCAGACGCTGTGAAACCTGCCTAGCAGTCAGGGGAGATCATATCCCCTACTAAAGACCGGATATTTCTTGCTGGACACCCATCACAGGGATGTTTTGGCCTTCAGTCGCATTGCGCTCCATGCTACTTTTTCAATAAAGCTTCATTTTTTTTATACCTCTGATTTCTCTTTTAGTAAGTGTTGCTTACATTACTCATGTCCTTATGTATTGGTGATCTTACGGTATTAAATGTGTTGATTTGGAATGCTTTTGTACAAAGTTATATTGAAAAAACCGTCTCGTCCTTAATTTTTGCACACCAGTGTATTATTGAAAGAAAAATCATCATAGATCCTCAGGAAAGGGGGAAATTTTTAAGGCAATTGCTGAAACTGTTAAAAGATGACATTCATTGTTTAAAAAAGTGTTCATAATTTTAAAAATAAACTAAAATTTTAACGTCTAAGCCAAGATCCACTTGTCCGTCTGCAGTGTCACCTTGAGAACCTTGCTTTGCGCTCCATAAAAATGAATCAAAGACTGTAAGCTTCACAAATAGCTAAAAGGGTTGCTGAGATATTGTAAAAAAGTATGAGTTTAATTACAATTCGAAGAGAACTAAAAAAGGAGGAATATTATGCTCGAGTTGCACTCAAGAAGCCATTCATCTTTTGTATGAACAGAGCTAAGATAATGACCTTTGCCCAAAAACAACTAAATAAGACACATATGTTTTAGAAAAATGTAATATATCCAATTGAAAGTAATTTTTGTATTTTTTACATCAAAAAAGAGAAAAATAAACTTGCAAAAATGCCTGTACATATCTTAAGAAAGAGAATCTCTTTACAACTATCAAATATGGAGGAGGAGGCATAACGTTTGGGGGTGAAAAGGAAGCCTTTGGGTTGGTAATCTGGAATTCATTGACTCAATCAATGTACAAAATTGATTACTTGAACTCATTGAAGTAAAGTCGAGAAACTTGCGGCGAGTGATGATTTTTACTTTCAGCAGGACAAAAGTGCCAAGCAAATGGCATACATTGTGAAGCCATGGCTTGTTCCATTATGTCCCATACCAATTCCGTTAGCCATCCCAGTCCCCAGACCTAAGCACAATACAACATTTGTTGAATTTACTCGAGTGAATAATGAGGGAGAACATAATAACATCTAAGGAAAAGCTCAAATTTATCACAGTAGAAGAATGGAACAAAATAACCATGGATGAGACAATTGAGCTAGTTGAATCCCAGACACATATGTGGAGTTATATGAGGAACGAAGTAGCTTAAAAAGTATTAACTTTTAGCTATAATCCATTATTTTGAAGGCTTTTTCAGTTCACTTTTGACGCCCACGATTTATGTCGTTCTAAAATATAAAAATTTGTATTATTTTATGTAATAATTATGTGATTTTTGTTTATAGTATTTGAATTTACGATGCCAGAGGAATTAATAAAAATAGCATTGATTCGGGAAGACTATATTTAATTAGCGATTTCTGCAGGAATATGAAAGGTGATCGTCTGTAAGCAAACTTTCGGAGGCAAGTGTATGTCAAAAATTCAGCGCATGAAAAAGTTAAGGAACAATGCAAGATAAAAATAGTACTTGTTGCAAGCCTCTTTTTATAGTGCATCGAAACTTTCGCTGAAAACCAAAAGCATTTTATCAGATTACCTCAAGTAATTTTAGGAAGTTATTCGAATTATATTTTCTTCAAAATTCTGCTCTTCAGATTCCTTCACTTCAGTTTTGTCGCCGACGATAAAATAAAATGGCGCTTTTATTTTTATTTTTTCCTATAGTTAAAATTTGACACATTACTGGTGCCGCGTGTGTAAAGGATGAAAAAAAAAGAGAGAGAGAAAGATGAAAGTTCTTGAAATTTTGCTGACGCTAAGAAAAAAGATAAAAAGCTAAAGTAAGTATTTTACGAAACGATGTCGGCATATGTGAAATGTGTTGAATTGTAGATTTTTTTCACAATGAAAACACATAATGTATAAATCCGTGCTCAATTATAAATATCATTCCTTATGAAAATAAAAAGAAATAGCAACATTTTAATGATATAAAACATAACTATATGTGCCACCAGGCATTGAGATTCAAGTTAAATGTTTTTGTTCTTTTTCAACAAGAATACAATTATTCTTCTGGAATTGGGGTACAGAAATACCCCAAACTTACACGATAGGTGGGATTGAGAGATAACCGAGTAGGTCGAATTCGCGTAAGTCGGGAAATAATATTTAAATTTTATTTTATTTTTTAAATTTAAATTTTAATTTATTTTTAGTTGGGACGTGAGACAAAATAAAATAATAGTTTTAAAAAAGTTTAATAAGTTCTTAGATAACACAAATACAAAATCGCAAAGTGAAGTTATTTTGATGCAGATGGTTTTATGAAATCGAACAAGTAATGTCACGGCTCAAAGATTTTTTTTCTCCCCTCAAAATGTTTTCGTAGCATGCTAATAATCTTTTTATTCCTTGTTTTGTTGAAAAAATGCGCTCCATATTTATTCGAATCTATGCTGCACTATTTTTCCAATGTTATTGCAGCTGAAAATTGGCTGCAGCTTAGAATCGAAGACAAAACCTTTTGTTGGGTGGAAGAAATTGAATTCCCAAAAGGAAAAATGCAACCGTCCATTCTGGCCACTTGCATATATGAGTGATCTTATTCCACAGTTTATCTCCAGCGTTCAGTCGACCTTAAGCAACATTGTGTGCTCGTATTTACGAAAGTTTTTCATCAAACATCAAAGATATCAGTAATAGCATCAAGACGAGTTCATTTTGACGCATGTATGAAGAGGGAGGCAATTTTAACTGCAGAAAAATAAGGAAACAGAACAGCGGCTACTGAAAATTTGACACGGATGAAACAAACATACGTCGATGGCATAAATAAATCATATAATGTGTTTGCTTGTAAGTGTTCAACTGTCTTAAATAATTCCTTTACAAACTTCTATAAAACATTCTCCCGAAGAAAATGTTGCCTAACAATGCACTGGATGCACGGAGCACTGGATGGCACATCGTGAGGGAAAATGGCGACGCCAGCACCAATTCCGAAATCTGTTGTAACAGTGGACGTGTGTGACGAATCATTTTCGAAACATGCTAATGCTGGTTAGATTAATTATAGGTTCATGTATGTAATTGAAAGTTTTTAAGACTGGCAAAATTAATAAATTATTAATCTCATTATTTCTCATTATTTTTTTTTAATTTCTGAAATATCGGATTTTGATGAAAGTTTTACACATTTTTTATTTTTTTCCTCAAAAACGTGTAGAGAATCGGAGGTGCGACTTAGATTTGAGTCAGTGTTGTATATACCGCAGTATCAATCCTATTAATGATACGGGCCCCAAGTTTCAAGGGCCCAAAATGGGTAAGAAAAGACGGAAAATGTTAGAGCCCACCAAAAGGGCACCAAGGAATTTTGATACAGGACACACTCAGGACTAACTACGCCAGCGATTTGAGCAAATATGGTATTTATACACTCAAGAGCCAAAACATTATGACCACTTGTCAATAACGAGTTGAACCACCTTTAGCGCGCAACACAGCTTCAACCCGCCTTGGCATGGATGCCACAAGTCCTTGGTAGATGGCCGGGGATAGATTGTACCAGGTGTTTAAGCAACGGTCACGCAAATCCGAGATATTGCGAATTGGTGGACTTTGAACTCTGAGCTGCCGTATCATGCCATTCCAAATGTGTTTTATCGGATTGAGATCTGGTGAGTTAGGCAGCCAGGACATTAACTGGAACCACTCCAACTAGCATCATGTTCCTGGAACCACTCCAACACAATTTTAGCCTTGTGACACGGGGCGTTGTCCTGTTGGAACTTTCCATTTCCAGCTGGAAAAACAGAGGCCAAGTAAGGGTGCAACTGGTCCGCAATAATGTTCAGGTACCCTGTAGCATGGTCTTCTCTACCACAAACACGGGTCCCAGAGACGCCCAAGAGAACGCCCCCAAAGCATAATACCGCCCCCACCGGCCTGTGTATGACCTACTGTACATTGAGGGAGCAACTGTTCACCTGGAAGACGGCGTATCCTGACACGGCCATCGAGAGGATGAATGACCATACTGTGATTCATCTGACCAGACAACTCTTTCCCACTGATCCATGAACCAGTCGTGATGTTCCCGGGCCCAGTACAGGCGCAGTTGGCGATGACGCTTGGTCAGCAAAGGCGTACGAGTGGGACGTTTACTGCGTAGCCCCATATCCAACAGTGTCCGCTGAACAGTGTGCTCCGATAATATTCTACTTGGCCCTGGATTGTATTGGGATGTCAGCTGAGCCACTGTCTGGCTTCGGTTTTGCTTCACCATGGGAGATAGTCTCCGACGACCTTTTTCTTTGATAGCGTGTGGACGTCCAACACCATGTCATCTACTGCTGGTTTCACCGTAATTCATCCACTTTGCATAAGTACTAACAACTGTAGATCGGGAACAACCCACGTGTCGTGCAGTTTCGGAAATACTTGTTCCGAGCCTTCGAGCCATTACAATCTGTCCTCTATCAAAGTCACTTAGATCCGCAGCCTTTCCCATCAAACAAAGAAGTAAGTGAAAGAATGATTCTTCAGACTCTCCAGCAGCAGTTAAATACCACTTCCACCTGATCACGTGCCTTCCATGTCATCCAGGCGAGTTCATTGCAAAATGTAGAATGGTAATAGAGTTTTGGCTCTTGAGTGTATATGTGTGTGTGTGTGTGTGCGTAGTCGAGGCCTATTTCTGTTGGTTACTTGTATGTAGATTTGTTGATTTGTCGATTTGAGGATGTTTGATGTTCTATATTGATGAGGCAGTCCTTTATGGCAGGAAATCTTGTTTATTAAACTTGGTGAGACACACAAACATTCACAGCTTAAGCAATAAACAGGGAATGGACGACACTACACATATAGCAACAAGCAACAGCAACATTTCACAGGACGAACACAAAAGCAAACAGGGATGAGCACAAAGAATTGGTGAGACACACAAACATTCACATCTTAAGCAATAAACAGAGAATGGACGACACTACACATATAGCCACAAGCAACAGCAACATTTCACAGGACGAACACAAAAGCAAACAGGGATGAGCACAAAGCACTTTTGCTTTGAAACCGGCTGAGAAGATCGCGTGACTCCTTTGTAACAGGAGATATGATTGGTTAGAGCGGCGGGAACGAGATTTCTGATGCATTGTTACTATTCGATTACGATTAAGATGTTAGTTTTGAACCAAATAATTAAAAGTTATTTAAAGAAGATTATTTAAAAAGAGTAAATTAAAAAAATACTAGGGAGAATTATTACATATATTCAACAAGAATTATAAATATAGCTAGATGTATCAATATTTCAAGTGCCCTCTATTAGTTATCCCTGAATTCCTTTATGTGACTGAATTCTTTCCTCATTATTGTTTTCAGATACGGTATAAAGAATCTTATTCAAATACACAGAAAAAGAATAAAGCATTCCATGAGTTTGCTTCTTTTCAGTGGTACCTCTTCAGTTACAAAGGCAAGAAATCCGATAGCGATATGAACCTTACCTGCCTCATTAGTCTACGAAAAATATATAACGTTCCATTTTATTTTTAACAATGAAATAAGTGGAATGGTGAAAGGCTGAGTCCATCCCCCTCCCCATAAAAGTAATCTTTCGAGAACACTTGTCCTGAGGTGTTCATTAAGCGTAAAATATAGCTACACATTTCAACGACATTACTGGTTACGGGTTTTGTCATTTCCTTTTAAATTACTGTCTCGTAGTTTTAAACAAACTAACCTGTTAAATTTCAACACAAAAGAGTTTTATTTCTAACCGGGAAAGAGTTATGGGACAAAGAGGGAACGCAGTGGAATTGGATTTTAATGATTCGCGTGTGCCTGCATTCTAACCTTTGTTATTTTTCTTGTCGCCGTGATTTAAATCACGTAATTTGAATGCAATGTCTGCATTTATTTTGTTTGGTTATGTATTTTGTTAAAGTTTAAATAGAAGCGGATGAAATTGCTAAGCAACTTTATAATTTGTATTTATTTTATTAATGTAAATTGGATGTTTGGAATTTAAAAGTATTTTTGTTAGTTTAAGTTTGTGTGTGTGTGTTTTACTTAAAATTTTAAATAATCATGTAAATTTAGAGATGATATTTCAGTTCATTGAGCACAATATAAAATCCTTGAGTATAACTGGAAAATATTTACAAAGTAATTATAAGAAAAATTTAACTAAATGCATATATCGATAAGAAAGTTTAACTAACTCTACACACCAATAAGAAAACTAAACTATCTGTATACATCAATAAGAAAAATGAACTAGCTATGCACATCAATAAATAAATTTAACTATCTATACGCACCAATAAGGAGGTTTAACAATCTGTACACATCAATAAGGAAATTTAACTCTGTACGCATCAAAAAAAATTAACTGACTGTACACTCAATAAGGAAATTTAACTAACTGTACACACAATAAGAAAATTTAACTACCTGAACACATCAATAAAAAAACGAAACCACATGTACACACCAATAAGAATATTTAACTAATTGAACATACCAATACAAGTAAATTTAACTAACTTTACACTTTAATAAGTAAATTTAATTATTTATACGCACCAACAAGAAAGTTTAACTATCTGTACATATCAATAAGGAAATTTAACTGTACACATCAAAAAAAAATTTTATTAACAATATACAGCCGACTCTCGATAATTCGAAGTTGAAGAGACCAATTAAAAACTTCGAATTATCAAGAGTGTAGGGGGAAACTCCCTAATTACACACAGATAATTTTTCTATAGTACATTTAAATTTGTGTGTGAAACTATGTAACAAAACAACAATTGTGCATATGTATAGAATTATTTCACAGTATTTTTTAAAAGTACAAGGGGGGATCAAATGAAAAGGTACGAAACGACATAAAAATGAAACAGTTAAATATTTGCATATTCCGTCAAGGGAGAATGTAGCGAGACATCTCGGGATGCCATTGGAGACTCTGAATGGGATCGGATCATGCGCGGGTGCCCGCATGCGCAGGAGAGAGCAAAGGCTCTTATAAAAAGCGGCGTCCAAATGATGCGAGCACAGAATGACTCTCGAGCACAGAAAAAGCATTAACTCCGATGTGTACTGTGAGACACTCTGACGCCTACGCAGGTCCATCAAGAACAAAAGACCGGGGCTGCTCACGGAGGGTGTGGTTCTGCTCCATAATAACGCGCGTCCACACGTCTCCAGAGTCACACAAATGGAACTGGACAAGTTCCAATGGGAGACGTTGGACCATCCGTCCTACAGTCCGGACATGTCACCCTGCGATTTCAATGTGTTTGGTCCACTGAAGAAACACCTGAAAGGAAATCAACTCGGACGACGTACTCAAGGACACTGTGAAGAACTGGGTCTCGTCACAGCCACAGGAATTCTGGGAACAAGGAATCCTGCAGCTTGTTCATCAGTGGGATCGTTGTGCTCAGGCCTATGGTGTATATTTTGAATAAAGTCTATACTTGTACCCACCGTGTCGTTTCGTACCTTTTCATTTGATCACCCCTTGTACATATAATGCAGTATAAATATTGTACAGAAGTTAAAAGTCCTGTATTAAAAGAATACATTTATGTATTTAAAAAATACATACCGTATATAATTAATCTTTTTTGACGAAAAAACCTGTTATCTTTTTTGTTTTATGGCATTCTATCTAACTTTGTCAATAGATAATTAATGGAAGAATAAATGAAGCTTGAAAAACGTCCACATCAACATGATTTTGAAGGGAAAAGTTGCGCAGTTTGTTTAGTGACACTTTTATTTCTGTCAGAGTTCTTGGAGGCAACTCCAATGGTCATCAAAGGGGCTACGTTACAGGGGAGACAAGCAGAGACAGTGCAACATAAAACATGTAAGCTCCAACCTGTTTGCTACAGGACTACGTGATAGTGAGTGTTTGAATTGCCGAGAGTTTTATTACATAATTTCGAATTATTGCTTATTGTATTCTGGTCAGCCACAGATTTTACTTCGAAATATTGAGTGTACTAAAACGTATTGTTTTAGTTCCAAATATCAAGAGTTTTTCTAGGGGCTCAGCATATACTTCGAATTAGCGAGAGGTTCGTATTGTCGAAGGTTTGAATTAACGAGAGTCATAATAAGAAAACCCAACAAACTTTACACATCAATAAGAAAATTCAACAAACTGTACATATCAATTAGAAAATTTTATTAACAGTACACATCTCAATAAGAAAATTAAACTAACAGACACACAATATATGAAAACTTAACTAACACGTCAAAAAGAAAACTTACAATTCGTATATTTAAAACGTTGTAGTTTCCTCTATCTTTTGTTCAAATGAAGTTGGGGGTTTGGTATTACATCATTGCAGACCGCATACATTCACCGAGGGGTGGTGTCACGTTTTAGTGCGGCGTCATACAGGTGGATACTAATTGCTGCAAGGTAATTTTAATGCCCAATTCCCTTACAAGAGGGAGGCACATGAACTGTGAGAATGTGAACTCGAAATTTTATTTTGCAGAATGGTACCGAGCCAAACAGACGCTCTAGAAATCTTAAACAAGCCGTTTTAATCATACGAAACAGACGCTGTCGATTTTCCGTGTCATGAAAATTCAACGACTTGGGTCGGAGTTGAACCCGCTAACTTGAGCGTACAAGACCAGCGCCATGATCAACTACGCCACCCAGCCGAGAGTTTGCTCTATCTTTAAGAATTATTCTTGTAAATTACGCAAACACTTTTACGAATTTTGTTAATGTACAAATGTTTATTTTTATTTTTATTTTATTTTTATTTTATTTTATTTTATTTTATTTTATTTTATTTTTTTTTTTTTTTATTTTATTTTATTTTATTTTTATTTTTATTTTATTTATTTATTCATTTTGTTTAAGAAGAAGAAAAAAACCACTTTTTTCAGCTAAAAATCCTTTTTTTATAATTCCTAAAATTACAATAATGCACAATGGAGGAGAAAAATAAATTTTATAATAAAGAATTCGAATTTAAATTCAAAAATTTTAAGTGTGGTTACAGTTAAAATTTTCAAAATGCACAATAGGATAAAAATAACAATGAATTCAATGAATTTTATTAAAAAAAAGTTATTAGGACACTTATGATAATTTTTAAATGTCTTTTATTCTCAGGGAATTGTTCATTCCGAAAAACAATATGATATGAAAACCTTTGAAAATAATGGCCAAAAAAGAACTAATATTTTTTTATTTTCCTTTTTGCTTATTTCATCTAATAAAAGTTATTAGATTATTAATAATAATAATTCCCCTACGGCTGCATATTTCATTAATTACGTACATCTAAAAGTACCTTTGGAAAAAAACTGTAAAAATTAAATATAATAAGAAATTTTAAAAACCTGTCTCAAGATATTAATATTTTTTTTGTTTTATTGAACAAAAAATAATTTAAAAGAATATTAATTCATTGCTGAATATGTTTAAAGTTAATTAATTTAAACTTAATTACCGCTTCTTTCAATTTTCGATAAATTACATAACAACAAAACTTTCAGAAATATTTTGAAGAATAAAATTCATTTTTTATTTTTATATAATAAATATATTTACAGTTTCCGCATATTAAATATTTGCTAATGCGAATAATTCTGTTAATTTCGTAATAATTTCAAAATATTATTGATTTTAGAATTTCTTGCAGCAAGAATTTGATCTTTTAGTTTCATATTTTTGTATAAAGATTTCCTTATTTTTAACTAATACAGAGTTTGTAATATAAAATATCTATCAATAAAGATTAATTGTAATTGCTTTAGAATTAATTCGAAAATTCAGAAGGAAAAAAAATTTATTATTCTATTTTCCCTATTGCAAAACAAAAAAATAAATTATCTACCTTGTTGAATTATAATGGGAATTTGGATATGGTAGTTTTCGTATATATGTAAGCACGCGTCATTTAGATCTTAAAATCCTAAAGGATGCAAAAATTCTGCTTATTGATAGAGAATATCAAACAAAAAATACCTATATTTCTTAAAAGTTTTAATTAGATTACATCATATTTAATTTAATTTTTAAACATTTCGAGTTTAAAACTTTTATGTAAATTTGTTGCTTAATTTTAAATGTTTGATACTTGCTCATTTACAATGTTAAAGTTTGTTATTTTGTGTTCAAAAAGAAAATTAATTTCAGACAAAACATGAGTATTATGGTATAAAAATAGAGTTTTTAAAGTTTTGAAGTTCTTGTTGAAAAAATTGATTGAAGAATAGTTGTATATTTAAAAAATTAATTATACCTTTCTTCATTTTTTTTTTCATTCTATTTCCAAATAAAAAGAATTTATTTCGAAGTATCATAAAATTTGTGCAAGCTAAAATAATAAAAAATGAACGCGGTCATGAATATTTTAATAAAATTTCGAATATATGCTTGATTGCTTAAAATTCATTACGATAGTTTTTCTATACATCAGAATTCGAACTTAAAAATTAATGTTATGAAAGAAAATAAAACCAAAAAAAACTTATTTTGTTGAAAAATGAGGTTAAAACTTCAAACATTTCAATCTTTATAATCTTCTTTATCTCTTTCTTAAAAATATTAAATCAAGTTATTTTACTTACGACAAAATCAGTAGCAATCCAAATTCAATTACGAGTAGTTTAAACAAAGAAAAATTCTTTTCCGCGAAAACTTAAGACATGTAACTAAATCACCAAATGATTAAATTTCAGATATGCTTGCTAAATAATATCATTAACTTGTTACATTGATTTGTTATTTTTTTAAAAAGCAATCAACTTTTACGGATATTGCGTATTTATATATGTTGAGAAATATGAGAATAGTGTTACAGTGATCATATTTTCAAAGTCAAAGTTATTTGATGTCAAGGTCGCGCTATTGAAGTATCCTGTACGAACATCTGCTTGATTTACGTTTACGTTTTTTCTGCGTCGTAATTATACAGAGAGAGAGAGTGCATTATATATATCTTTATGGAATTTTATAGAACATAAATAATTGTTGCTTTTTTTATTTTTATAAATTCAAGAAGATCTAAAAAATAATATAAGAGGGAGATGAAAAATTAAATTCTTTACAAAATTTCTAAATATTTTCATATCGTAAGCATTCACATTTGTTTTGCGGGTATTTTTTAAGGATTAAATTAACGTGACGTCATAGTCACATGATGATGACAATCACTTATTTCCAGCGAAATCAGTCTATTCACGTGACACCACAGTCACATGACAAATTTATTCACGTATTTCCAGCTTTTTTGAATTCAATGAAAAACACGTTATTTTATTTATCATTGACCATCATTAAATTAGCCCATTACAAATATGTATATGTGTTTGTGTGTGTAGAAGGCATAAGTTGTATGGAGATAAATAGAAAAATGATTTTATATATAGAAATCAGATTCATCAACTGTTGCTACCAAACCCAAGGATTGCGTATTCTAAATATTAAGTCTTTCTTTAATGTCTCCAGTCCAATATATCTTCAGTTCGGAAAAAATTTATTATTTTCGATTAAAATCTTCCAAAAATAACTAAATGACTGAAAAAATGTGACTTGAAGAAAAATGCCAATCAAGAATAATTTTTAACAGTTAGTTAAATGTTTGATGCTAAAATCATTAAAATAAAAGAAATTCTTTTTTAAAAAAAAAGGAAATAATTAAACATAACAACAGGAAAAGTATGTTTCTAACAGATTCAGTATCAATTTGAGTTCAGTACATCTTTTTAATACATCAGTTTCCTATTTTAACCTCGGAACTTTAATAATTCAAACCATTTCTTAACCGTTAACCGCATTTTAATTTTATTCTACGTAATAGCTAACATGTATAATAGAAATGTTTTAATGTTTTTTTTATATATAAGTCTGTCTTCTTTCTTGGTAAAGAGAGAGACAAAAATATTTTAATTATTTTATAAAAGGTACTTTTTTTTTGGAATTAGCCATATGCAAGGTAAAAAATTTCGAATCAGCACTTTTAATTGATCTACTTAAATTAAGTACTGATCAAGATTTTTCTGATACATTGATTTTTCATTCTAAATACATTCGAACTTTTTGGATTCAAAACTATCAGACGGTTTTTTAACAATCAAATGAGAATAAAAGTATTTAGATTGGTATTAAAAATAATTTTTTTTAAAAGATTAAGCTAATATTTGAATGTTGATGTTTATTTTAAACTTAAAAATGTTTATTTTAAGCTTAAAATCATATTGAAAAATGCAACTTCAGTCGTACAGTAAAATTGATTTCAAACTGTTTTAAGCAAAATTTATAAGAAGGTACGACTATATTCGGAATCGTGACTTTTTTTTTTAAAAAAAGCATAAATGAGTACTAATTTTATATTTTGAGTCATCTGAATTAGAATATACAATAAATTCTTTTAAAAACACTTTTACAAAAAAAATCATTTAAATACAATTTTTTGGTCAAAAATGAAGAAAAAAGGACATATTTTCAAACATTCTCCTTTTATGAAACATGCTTCTATATTATAATATTTTGTCTATACATAGGTAAGACTTTTGTTCAGAGTCGAGCTACGAGTTTTGAAACATATTAGTTTAGAAGTGGATTCTTTTTATATTTTAATTTATCAAAGTAGAGAATTTTTAATAAAAAACACCGATTATTATTTCAATTAATAGAAGCTATTAAACTAATGGGAGTTTTTCAAAAACATTAGATAGTAAAATATAATTAATATAGAAGATTTTCATAAAAGAGAATGTTTTTTAAAAAATATATATAATTTTTTGACAAAAAAATTGCATTCATATTATTTTTTACGGTAATAATATTCTTTAAATAGCTGTATACGTATATTCTGATTCAGGTGACAGTAAATACATGAAAAAGTTACATTTCATATATTTATATACAAAAGTTATACATATTCGTTTTTGAAATCACGGTTCTGACAAAATCAGGTACTTTAAAACGATTAAAAGTATAGTTACGGAAACTTAAAGACTATTTTTTTCTACGAAATGCTTGCATATGTAGTCAAGTTCCTTAATACAATCAAAACCGAGAATCATGTTGAAGTTCTAAGACGCATTTTTTGCATCTTTAAACAGTTTTGTACAAGTAATTAAGTAAAACCTGTTATTGTGCGGTAGATAGGGATCGCTTAAAAAGAAACCGAAAAAAAAATTATTAAAAAAATTTCAGAAATACTTACCTATAACTAACCACTATGTCTACATATTGCAGAAATTTTTTATGAGGTGGAGAGGGACCGCATAAAAAAGTTGCACTTAAAAAATATGTCAATTATTTACGAATTTTATGAGAAAGTACTTCCATACAAAATTAATAATTAATTCAAAAACACTTTAAAAACATTTAATTTCTCATTGTATACATAGAGAAATTTTCAATATGCATACATGATTCACTGCTACTTGTTGTAATCCAAAGCGAGCATCTTCCTGTGATGAATTAGTTCAAAATCGTTTTAGCCACTTGAAGATTCAATTTCAATTGATTTATTTTTGGCTCCATAAAGTAAGTGATAAGTTTTTGTGACGACGGTCGTTTGGTCAATTACTTGTGAACGCCACGATAAACAGATATACGTGATCGAAGCCCTCTTCGTGTGTGTGGAATTTCAAACTCCTTTGGGAATTGGTATCTATTTTAAGGAAATACTTTTCCAAGATATTTTGTAAAACTGTATCCCTGCATATATTTTATCCGCTCTCAAAAAAATTCTATTCTTCTTGTCCATCTTCATTATCTATCAAATTATTGAAAATGTCACTGTCGTTTTGACAGTTTCTTCTTCAATCAAGCGCGTGCTACTAGTGCGTTGAGAGAAAACAATTGAACGTGCATTGTCAAGAAACTGTTTGTAACCAATGAACAGAGCGTCTTGAAGTATATATATGCACATTTATAGAAAAGATTACAGTGACGCCAAAGTCGTTGAAATTCATATAACCCATAAAAAATATTGCACAAAACAAATCGTACAAAAATAAAATCGCACAAAAAGGACCCCACAAAAACATGTTCTACTGTAAATTCAAAATTTGACAGCATTTGAAATCCAAAAGATACTCATATTTGATGAAGCAAATATCATAAGTTTTACTTCGTCACTTGATCAAAAGCTTTATCTTAACGATTTATAAGCATAATAGAAATATCATCCTAAGCATTACCCTACCTCTGTACAACTGCAAAATTAGCTTAAAAGCTTACACGCGCAGATGTGTAAATTCTTTACATCTTAATTGACATTTTAATGGGAAGTTATTGTAAAAGCCCTAATTGAATTAACTTATGAAATATAGCATCTAATATTGTCGAACAAAACTCTTGGAAAAATTAGCAAACATGACAAATTACTATGAATAGCTTACAAAAAAATCATTTTAAGCTTTGAGACAAATTTGTGAACATGGAAAGACACTTAAAATATCGTGTGAAATATTTCTTCGTGAATTTATTCTGAAGCGCGTTGTGTTTTAATATCCTTTGCGAGGTTAATTTTGTATGATTAAAAGGCATTTAATTCAAACTATTGTAAAAGCATTTTTTTTATTTTCCCTTTTACTGAAATATGAGCATAAGTAGGAACGAATGAAAAATTGAATTTTTTTTTCTCACATCTAATTCACAAATGTTTTCTTGTTTTATTATTGAAAGATTTAAAAAAATTAGGCTCTTAGAGATTATTGAGACTGTTCAACGATTAAAAATGTTATCTTTGTAGTATATGGGATACAGTTCATTTTTCTACGTGTCCGCCTAATTGAGACTGTCAAATTGCTTGTTTCCCTGACGGAACTTCAGAAACTAGAATAAGTATAAATTGAGCATGTATCTATTTTGCATTTAATTCCATATTTTAAACAGTTTTTTTTAAAAGTAACATGCAATGAGATAATTAATCTGTTAAAATATGGTATTCAAATGCCTGTATTTATATATAAAATCGCCGAGATTCATTAGGCTTTCTTTAACGATGATCATATTTATAATATTGATGTCGTTATAGTTATATTGATGAGGCAGTTGCTCCTTTGTTGGAAGGTGTAATCCAGTTATTCTATATTTAAACGCAAAACAAATATGGACGACACTTAACTCAGAAGACACACAATACAAAAAGATGCAGATAACTTAACGAAGACAAGAAGCTGGTGGGGACTGATTTTCCAGAGTCTTGGTTTTTACATGAAGCGGTAACCAGAAGTTCCACTCTCATATCACTTTCGTGGACGAAGCTTGTGATTGGTGCAAAAACAATTACAATGATTTTTTGTTTGGTTACTTTAAATTCGCTGAGATACTAATTTCTAAGAGACACAATTACAATTAAATCCCATCAGGCGGGCAAGACAGTTAATTATTTACGCGCTAGTTTTGATGAGTCAGGACCTGTTCAAATTAAAAGTAGTTTCAGATGAAATTAAAAGGAATTATTACAAACTCTCTCTCTCTCTCTCTCTCTCACACACACACACAATACAATATATATATATATATATATATAATCGATTTTTTACATATTCAAATACTCTTTAATGAGTTTGAGGACAGTCATTGGAAAAACTGTGTAATGCTCAATTATTTAAAAAAAACTATCTATCACATAAAAAGTGAATCCCCATGAAAAGGTTATTCAAATGATCTGAGATTGTATATATACATACATTAAATGGAATATAAAAATGTTTAATTTTTGTCAGAATGTGAATGGAACGTCCGCGCATTGCAAAGGAACATCCGAATGGTGTGTAAAACAGAAAACATACCATTGCAAAGGTGTACCTTTCATGCACACTACAAATGCGAACGCACTTATGCTTTGTAGAGGGATTCACGAACATTATAGGCAAATGTCATCATTTGAGACTGTAAAGGAAAGTAGGCAAAGGATGCTACCCGGACTGTTTTTAATGGCTAAAGACGCTGACTGCTGTGTCGAGGGCCTGAGTTCGAATCCCAGAATGTTTGTAGTTTGTAAATGTATAGTGCATAGGCGGCATGGAGAAAGTCTAAGTAATCAGCGAGCTAAAAGTCATCTCGAGCGGTTGGTAATAAGAAACCCGAGACCCCACCCCCGAGGTGTTATCTTTCAAGATTGAGATGGAACAGATCCAAAACGTACTGACACCTGCAAAACAACAGTCAAAATCTAGCCCCCTTGGCGAAATGAATTTCGTGGGCTTCGATGTGACACTGTTGATCGGGTGGCATTAGTAACGACTAAAACACACAACCGATTAAAGGAAGCAGAACCAAATGATAATGGAATAAATAGGGTGTCATTTCCTTTGAAAACTGGATTCCTTTGGTTGTCTTCGAGGATATCCTAGCAGTATGGCTGTACGTTGACGAGATTCTACACTCTGTAATGTCCTTTCTTTCACTGAGAGAATGGGTTTATAATTAGAATAATAACTGGCCATATACATGTGGCACACCCTTTTCCTACTTTTATATTCGTACTTCTCCAACACCTCTCAAAGTGACATGATCGCCTGATTTATCCTAATAAAGCCCATTTCGACTTTAATGAGGAAGCATCTCCAACCTCCTGGATTGCACCCGTTTAAGTTGTTAATTGGAATGTGCATGGCTATCAATCTATACACCTGCAGGAAGATATCTACTAATTATATGAGTCAATGTTTAGCCGGATAATAGCTGACATCAGAGATAGTCAGACATTATGGATATATTTCTCTTGCAGCTGAATTTCGTGACTAAAACGTAAAATTCCATTGATACTGTTATTGGATATTTTTTCAAAGCATTTATTTCACATCAAGAACTTCTCATTCTTCTCGAATAATTCCTTTTTGTTACTAAGAAGGGGAAAAATCGCCTTTTGAATTTTAGAGGGTATTTTTATTTCATAGGTGGCAATGTTTCAGTCAAAACTATTTGATTTTATATTTTTCGAGCGATAAATAAAGCTCATGAATTTCTTGAAAATGTACAAGTGGAATTAAGTAATAATTAGCTCTTGTTTAATAAATGTGTTTAAAAAGTCAAATTATAAATGCAAAAAATAAAGTTCCAAAAATTTTTCATTAAAAAAAGATTGAAACTTAAAGAATATGTCATTAGTATATTACATAACCCATGCATGTTGTTTTTATTAAGTGAATATTAAAATTAGTACCAACAGTTATAGTATCCTTTTGGCAACAAAGCGTTATTGACTTTTATCTTCAATTTGAGTCGAATGCGTTGCATTAGACTGACAAAGCATTACCCATCCGCTTCTCTGGATATTTCTTGATGTTGTAAGATTATGTATTGTTTTTAAATTACTGAGATATATAAATCTTAATATTTAACTTCCAATTGCATTGAAAATCATCTTTATAACCCTCAACTCGATTTAAAAAGGACAGAACTTGCGCTAAACTCTTTTTCAGTGGATTTCTACTAAAGAAAAACAAGTTTACCAAGTTGCGAGGGAGGAGTTATCTTATCCCTCAATGTGGGGATGTCGAAGGAAGATTAGCCATATTCAATTTAACTTCAATTTATTCTCTAATATGAAGAACAAGACAAATTATATTAAACAAAGTTAAGAGATGCACCTGAAATACCAAAAATGGAAAACAGACGCGATACGAGAAGACTTTAAAAAACAGACCACTTACATCCAGGCAATACCTTCAAATTCTTAGTGATCTAATCTAATATAATTTGATTTCTAATTGACAAATCGTCAACTTTAATGTTACAATAATCAGCTGCGAAGTATCCATGCCTCCCTTCACGTTTAATCAATCACTGCTAGCCGTAGCAGTCTAACCTCTCTTTTACTAACTCGAAAGTTTAATCTTTATATACAAGTCTTAATTTACATACTCACATCTTCTTCTTCAAAGGAAGGCTTTCAATAAATTAAATTTTAAAGATGTATTTTCTCCCAAGAGGATTCTTAATTCGAAAAATCTGAATAGATCCGTGTCGAAGTCTCATATTTATAGGTTTAATCACTAGAAAATGGGATTACGATGGCATTTAAAATGCCCCCGTAAGCCTCCCAAGCCACAAAAACCGTTCTCAACGGATCTCTACACAATAAAAGAAACAAGTTTACCATTTTATATCAATAGAGAGGCCTAATAGCTTAAAAATGAAATATTTTCATCTGAAACACTCCCATATTCTCCTGCAACGCTTTTGGGAGTGGAGTTTCTCAAAACATGTTATTGGTGAATCTCTACTTAACTAAAGGAACATGCCTGGCAAATTTCAAGTCTTTAAGTCTAATAGTTCGGGAGATAGCTTGATGAATGAATGAAGGAATCGCTTTTCTCCTTTGCATACAGAGAGGGATTACGAATACATAAAAACAATATAAAGCTTCAAATTTGTAAAATTATTCTAAAGTATTTTACTCCTTACGACGCTAAATACATTTTTATTTAAGTTTAATTACGATATCTCACTCAGATTCTTCAATAAAACACAGCATAGTTTATTATTATATTGCATTAACTATTCCCAATATACAAAACTTTTTCAATTTTAAAAAAATTTTAAACGAGTGAAAAAATTTAAATCAGTCTAATGTATTCAGTCTGACTGATTGATTCAAATGTATTTAAATATA
The DNA here is from genome assembly GCA_019973975.1 of Trichonephila clavata. Classification (NCBI taxonomy): domain Eukaryota; kingdom Metazoa; phylum Arthropoda; class Arachnida; order Araneae; family Nephilidae; genus Trichonephila; species Trichonephila clavata. The sequence goes on along the minus strand of BMAO01013146.1, from coordinate 9,388 downwards.
CTAACATTTTAGGTTATAAAGTACGTAACTCAACTTACTGTGAAATTATGTTGCACTTTCATTAAACTGCTGTAAAACTTTTAGCTACTGTAATTTTATGGCAGCGTTGTTTTAATAACTTGGTATATGTGTTCAAACTCATTTAAATATAATTATACCATAATAGAAACTCTATAATGATAGACTACTTCAAAATTAAACAATGCTCTGCTTTTTTAAGAATCTTTTTATCGCTATTTTACTGTTCTAAAGAGTCTTTTAGAGCTCTAATTTAAATATCAAAGAGTCTTTGCTCTGATTTCTTTCTCTAAAGGAACTTTAGAAAGTATTTTCCTCTTATAAATTCAGTGGTTTACGTTCTTTTTTCCCTACTCGAGGGAAAAACTTCACAAAAATATTGCTTTTTCAACGTCTTATTTTTATTTCGTGAGACTTTTCCCTTTCCTTTCTTTCTTTCTTGTTTTTTTGGAAAACTCTTAGATGTGTTTGCAAACTTCTTTTGTTTTTATGCTAGTTTTTATGCAATTTTTTTTTTTTTTTGGAGGTGACTATCTGATTTTTAGCTGTTTTTATGATTGCCCCGTTTTTGTTTAAATTTTCGTGTGAATCGCTTAAAACATTTAACTCAAAAACTTTATTTCTACATGCTTAATAATATAATCCTAATATATAGGATATATACGTAGGTCCAAAATATCTTATTGATTTCATTATTCCTTCTTAGTTTTAATTAATAAAAATATTATTTTACCAGCGGGTATTATAAGACCTATGATATTCATCGATATATTCAAAATTAAATATTAATATAAAATCTAATACTTTGTTTTCAATTTCTTAACAAAAATCTTAAGTAAATTATTAGCAACACCAGTTTATGCGCATTTGTCACTTTTCTCCAAAATTTAATACTAAATAAATTGTATCATATAATATTTCTATTATTAAATATAAGTATCCATAAATCAACTGAATCTTAAATATTCAAGCAATGATTTGGAAAATATTTTTAATATTATTTAAATAAATAATTTTCCAAAAAGTGGGATCTAACTGATAAAAGAAATTACTTTACTAAACATTACTTGCATTAAAAATTGTGTATCTCTTTGCTATGGTAGTAAAAATGAAAGGATCTGAAAATAACGAAATCATGCAATCAATTAGACAAAGATTTGACAAAGGTTAGAAAGTTTTTAGTGCTTCTGATTTTAATTTTGGCACAATTTCCATACCGCCTTTTAATCTTTCAGACTGATTAGAAATATAATCCTACACACTTAATGTGATCTTACTTACATCAACATTCTAAATCCAATAGGTATTATATGAAATTTTGATTTTAGTCGTCTTGATGAACACAAAAAGTTTTTTAAGGTATCCGACTACTTGCGAAAACGTTTTTTTTTTTTTAAAAAAAAGATATGGGAATTTTTTTGTTGTTATTTTTAGATTTGTTCAGTACATTTTAAGAAAAATTTCTAAATTAAAAGAGAAAAAGAAATTATAATTACTGAAATGGGAAAAAATTGGTAAAAATTTACCAAAAATAACATACACCGGCCCATTCTCTACCAAAACTTTATGAACAAATTTTCAATTTTTCAATTCCTATGTGTTGTTATGTTAATCATTTTTGAAATGACTTCAGGATAAGAAATATTTTAACTTTTACAAAAACTAGAGCACTTTATCTTTTGTTATTACATGAAACTGCTTAAAAAAACAGTGATTATATTCACATAAGGGACTGTCAATTTTGTAATAAAACAGTGATTGATAAATCTCAAGGTTAAAATACTTCTTCTATTATACAGAACATACACAAAAAAATTTCAGTTAATTATTTTCAAAACTTTTGAGCAATCGCTGGCTTTGAGCATTTAAAAAAAACACATCTCGAGTAAAAAGCGTTTTAAAGTATGAAATCATATATCTTGCTTAAAGTAATGGCATCTGCTTTTGCTAAAACACTTGTAGTTTTTGTTCTAGGGAACGGAAAAATAATAAACTTGGTATTTTTATAAAGCTAATAAGATGACCTCTAAAATAAAAACATAAAAAATGTTTTGTCAGTTTTTGACGAAATTCACACTTTTAGGGTAGTCGGATACCTTAAGACAATGATTTTCACCATTAATTATTTCTAAATAAGGAACATACTACAATCAATAATCAGAAATATTTTTGCTCCCATTTCTAACTATACATTCTCTTTGGAGGAAAGTGAAAGCTTAGAGTGTGGGATGCCAATTCATATATCATCCTGGCCACGTGATTATGGTTGAAAAGTACGAGCCCTCCCCCCCCCCGTCACCAATAACGCACCCTCGTGTTGCTTCTAAGCCCCACGTTGGGAAACAATCTATCAGTTCTAACTATTTAATAGACAGCTGGCAAAAGAATACCTGTAACTGGAAAAGAAATCTAGCATAATAATTGCTGATATGTGGTTTGAATGACTATCATAGAAAAGTAGTTGCTGTGGTTTATTAACGTCAGACTTCAAAGCTTCTCGAGAACTACTGGCAACAAACCACGTAATTTTGAGCCACCACCAGAGCAGACATTAGTTTCCTGAATTTCCACTCTACACCAATGAGAGGAATTTAAGCCCCACATATTTAATGTTTATCAACTATTCTACACGGTAGGATCTTCAGTGGCATAAGGAGTCACACCAACAACTCAACCGGCCACAACTTCACGACCATGACCACTTGGCTTCAGCGAAGTCCCTTTTTCCATAATTTTAAAAGACAACATAAATTTTTTAATTGAAACAATCCGGTTATAAAAATCGGGATCATGGCTTACCACAAGGTTTAGGAATGTGTATGGTTATGATTAAAAATATTCTTTAGTAAATACTTTGTAACCTTTCCCGACAAACAGCTATAAATCGGCTTCTTTTGTGGATATGATCGCCTTGTTCAATGAACACGAGCACCCTTAAAATATTGCTCAGTTTTGTCTTGGACATTGCCTCGGCAACCTTTGACACCACGAGAAACCCCCTTCTCCGCCCACGAACCGGATGAACTCGAGGATAAAGGTTCCAACCACTATCAAAAAGACCCTAAAGAAGTCAGAGAGAGGAGATGGTTGGAAAATTTCGTAGAGGTGGATGTGACCTTCTTCCTCACAAACAACAGAATTTGGACTCTAATAATCTAAACAAAATTTTTAATAACTTTAAAGTATATATTGTAATGAATAGCTGTACGTAAATAAACTAAATATTTAAATTAATAAATATCACGCAACCTTTATTTATCTCAAACGTCACAACTTACGTTTCCTACACATAAAAGAAATTCATTTATAAGTTTATCCACTATTTTAAAAAAAATCTGTTTATCTTAGCTTTAAGAGCATTGAAAATCGATTCAACTTTTTTTAATACATTCATAATCGAAAAAATCTACCGTAGTTCTTAAGAAATAATTACAAAATATTTATATAAAAATTCTTTACTTTAAAATGTCGATGAAGCCTCAAAAATAATACTTTACATCAATTTATTAAATTAATTCAAAATGATGTCCAGTTACTTCTCAAATTCTAGGATATACTCAACTCAAATTTCTAATAAAAAAATGCGACATTAAATCAAAGAAAGGATTTTTAGCATTATTTTTAATAACAGTAAAGTTAAACTTTGCATATTTTTTATTGTTTCATAAGCGATTTATGTATTTTCTTACAACATTCCAAATAGAATATTTCTCTCAGGAAATATGAAAATAAATGTAAAAATAAAAATTGCTACTTGAACATCTTATACATAAGAAGATTACTGTTCAAAAAAATTCTCTTTTTTAATGCAAAAGAATATTTTTATGAAAAAAGTCGAATTAAGTACGCGTAATAAGCTACCACTCAGCACAACTTTTTTTCCCCTCCTTTTCTTTTTAAAGTTAATGCATATACATAAAGTATATCCAAGATAACAGAAAAGAAAAAATAATCTGTCTACTACATAAAAGGAAAAAAAAGGAAAAGCATATTTAAAGGAAATGGATTTCCTTTTACTTGTAAAAAAATTCGTAAAAAAAGGAAAATTCAGAAATATAAGAAATTTAAGAAGAAATGTTAGAAACAAGCTTGTTCCATGTAACTTGATTTCGAATGTTAAATAAAGGTCAAATTTTTCCTCAATTATCTTAGATTTAAAATCTTTTCACACATGAACAGAAAAAAGAACATTGAAAAGGAATTTTTGAAATTTAATATTTGGTTAAACTTTACTAGATTATTTTTTTCTTCTAGCAGTAATATTTGCTGCATTATTTGAAATATGAATCTGAATAAATTCTTATTTTAGCGAGGAAATTTTCGAATTAAGTCTGAATATTTTGATAGTTAATTTTAAAGCAATTATTTTTTGCCGGCCAGCTGAGAACTACAGACAAATACTTATTCAATAAGGATTTTTCTAAGGGATTTTGTATTAAGTTTTTTCTAAAGCAACATTCAAAATACTTTTTCAATTGTAAAAATTTCAAAGAAATTACCAAACTGACTAACTTTTAATCCAAAGCATAAAATTAAATCTTAAGGTTTTTAGCAAAATTTAGGTAACAAGAGAATTTTGGATGTAAAGATTTTAAATATGAGAAAAATAAATGGAATTAAAATGAAAGGGTGTTAAAAATTAACACAAAAAGTCGCTAGATAACTGAAAAGTTTTCTGATTTAAATATTTTTATTTCAGCTAACAATATTTCTTAGCATGGGGAAAAAATTTACAGATATAGCATTTTTGTGTTATTTGTCCTGTTAGCTACAGATATTTTTAGCTTTTTAAAAATATTTTCTCAAGCACTGTATAAAATAGTACACATCATTCATATAAAATAAATTATGTAATCAGATTTTTTTTTCAACAACTCAGGATAAACTAAACGACTTTCTTCTAGGCACGTAAAGAACTACTACTTTCTCACTTTTATTCAATTCATTCCAAGCTGATTGAAATCTGAGTTTCAAAACAAGATCTTACTCCAAACAAAATCTTCCATTGTCGAATACGAAAATGAATTCGATTGAATTCATTACGAAAAGGAAAAGCTCTTATCTCGCTCTTCAAAGTGAAGTTTCTATTCTCCTCCGATTTATTCCCAGTCTTGCGCTAGCGTGTCCTATTTCTCTGCTCTTTCATTAAGGGCATTATCACTGTACTAATGGATCCTGCAGCATTAGTAGGTACATTTTGAGATAGTTGTCTTCCAAAGTAAATAGTCTTCAAAATTAATCTCGTTACCAGAGGTGCTGGAAAAAAAATCTCGAGATAGTGTGGAAACATTCTCGAGATATTTCTTCAAATTGTTAACTTCATCGTGAGTACTTAAATAACGTATTGAATAACACATAATAGTTGAAAAATATGCATTGTTTACTTATTACATGGGCAGTATTTGAAAGAGAATTTAGGGTTTGTTTATAGAGTATCAAGGTTGATTTTTTTTCTCGTCGATTTGTTTGGTGGAGGATAATCTATAATGCGCGAAATGGGTGAAGGGAGGGGCGTGATAGCCTAGTGGTTATGGTCATGAACTCGTAGCCGGCTTCTCGCGAGTTCGAGTCCTACTGCTACTGATGAATCACGATCTAGTGGGGGCTCATGCAAGTTAAATATGTTGAGGCTCAAACTTCTCGCCTATTAGCCGACATGATGACGTGGTTGGTTTGTCGCTGGCCTTCTGCACCTAAGGTTGCGGGTTCGACCCTGACCCAAGTCGGCGGATTTTCATGATGCAGAAAATTGACAGCGGCCATGTTATATGATTATACTGCATGTTATAATACCTAGATTGTCTGTTTGGCTTGGGTGATCTTGGCAAAATTAAAACCTAGTACAGGTTCGTATCGCCAAGATCTCAGGTGCCTCCCTCTAGGGAGGAAACTGGGCGTCAAAATTACTCTCCTATATGGTGCTGCGCTAAAAAGTGATACCAGCTCTTGGGAAACGTACTAGGTCTGTAAAGGTTAGAATGCCAATGCGCAGCCTCATTAGGAGAAAACAAGCGTGGTTTGATAAGAAAGCGTGATTTGATAAGCACGGCGTGGTTTGATAAGAAAGTTTCAGCTCAGGTGTCATACTCGTCACATGACCGAGGTTCAGAATTACGAGCTTCGTTGTCAATAGCTATCTTGTTGCTTCATATTGTGATGGAACACTGGTGGAGTGGAATGCTACGTAAGCTAGAAAAACTGTATCAGTTCCAACGACCTTTTTTCCCGCAAGTTTCCAATCGCAAAGGATAAGAATAACAACGAACAATGACTCGAATAAGAGTCTCTTTCCGTCTTAGACGCCTAACGCATGCACGGTGTCGCAGTGTACCAGCAGCTGATGGTTCAAATAAAAACAATTAGCAGTTTCACCAAGGACATTATAGACAAACTGTCACAACTTGTGTCCAAAGTGGTGACCCAGAAGTTGAATACTACAGGGCATCACAGTCGGTTGTTTATGCACTCCATGAAGAGTCTAAGACATTTCCAATAAATGTCTAGTGATTTTAATGGCTACGGCGCACACATCAACCAGACCCGCCATCTCAACAAGATAACTACCTACAGCCTCCAATGAGAAAACAGTCCAAACGACGCTCAGACTTACAGAAGATCTATATGATTTGCAATAATGACTGAAAAGCAACTTTCTCTACGGATCACTCAAAAACCCTATAAAGAGGAGTAGAAAAGACTCTAGGAAGGGGATATACAGCGACCTCCTCTTCCACAAGTCCCAAGCAGCAAAGGATAAGAATAAAATCGTGTTTACAAACTGGCCTGAAAAGAAAACTCCTTTTCATTCAAGTCGTCTTATGCGTGCACGCCGTAGCTGTGAACTGGATTCAAATAAAAACACCCATGCCAAGATCAACATCTTCCACCGAACAGTTTTCTCTGAGGCGTTAGAACGCTTAGCACAAAGTGAAAGTACATTTAAAAAGCAAGCGTAGCGTTGAAGCATTAAATTTTGCGTTAATCTGAATAAATCCGCTAATGTGAATCTCTTGAGAGTTGCAGAGACTAATCTTTGCCAAAAACCAGTACTTTTGTGTGTAATAAAAAACTCAAAGGAATTAGAGAAGGCATTGAAGACAAACAAGGCGCTTCCCAAAACGTCCTACAGTCCAAATCTGTCCCCACAGACTTTTTCATGTTTGGATAAAAAAAAAGTTTGAAAGGACATAGATTCGGAATGATTGTTACGATTTAAGATGCTTCGATGATTCGCCTACATAGTCAATTACCAGAACACTTATGAAGAGTGGAAAAATACTGGCAGCAAACCATTGATGCAGAAAAGTCATATTTTGTAAATTTTAAGCTCATTGCACATATATTTTTCTAAAAATTTTTGTGACTTAATTTTCAGATTTATTGGATTAAATGTTTATTTATTAAAACGAGAAACTTATATGGTATCAATTTCGTAGTAATGTTAGTCATGCCACCGTAGCTTAGTGTTTGGTCATCATAATTCTGTCGAATCTTGGGTTCGAGTCCTTATACCATGAAAGGTTCATTGTGTAGTAATACTGTTGCATGTTAAATATGTCTTAGCTACAAAGCATTCACATTGGAGAGGTAGTACCGGCTTAGGTATTATTATCGTCATTTGGCACAGTGGTTTAAAATTAAAAGGTTCCTTGCTAACACCCGTCATGTTGCTTCAAAGGGTAGTGCTAATAAAAACAATCAATCAATGATATTGCACAGCTAGTTATCGAAGATTAATTTCGTTATTGGCGAAGACAGTGTTTAGTACCTTCTCTGTAAACTCCCCCATGTTTCTTAAAAAATTTGTACCACACTTTTCTTTGTTCTGCTAAAATCATGCCGTGAACAAACATATCGAGGGTTACAATAATACCGAGGATACAATAATAATCACAATAATACTATTCACTGTGTCTGAGACGTCTTATAAATAATAAATTTCAACTTTTAAATACAATGTCCTAGAAAAAAAAAAATTATGCATATGGAGTAATTATGGATAGTGTAATTATTAATAAATGAGAGTCATTCTTCCCATTAACAAGGTGATTATACTTAAAGCTTTACTTTCAAAATGCTGTAAAAAAGAATCACTGCTCACACAGTGACTTCAAACTTTAACTGAAGAAGAGGGAAACGGTACAGTACAAGAAAAAATGCCAAATTTTATCAATAGAGGACGCTGTAAGGGGCATAACGAAAGTGAATTCGTTTACAAATGACATTTTAAATCGAATTGCGACGGTCTTAGAATGAGTTGCACATTAAACTGAATTTAGTATTCACTGTCTGCATACTGCCTTCGGTTTTTTTAATGGAAAGAAATGGCTTCCACGTCATTCAACAGCTGTGCCACTGTTATTTAAAAGCTCATATCATGGAAATGCCGTACCACAATCTATGGGGAAAAATCGGTTTCTTATCACCCTTTGACCCAAACTCACATAAAAAGCACCAATGAAACCACCGATGATTTTTTATGCCATACCCCTTTTCAAGTAGATCCAGTTCAAATTTGAAATCATTCTATATATAGGCAGTAGTTCTTTCTTTATAGCGTTTTGAAAGTGAATCTGTACTTATAATCACCCTGTATATTAGTTTCATTCTTGAAGAAAAGAACACACATTACCAAAAATATTAATCAAGTAACCGCAAACACAACAATTTAACGGAATAATCTACTCTGAACAAATACTGAATTAATTGAACTGTTATAACTTTAAATATTATTTGAATAAAACATAATATACTGTCTATAAAAAATGACATATTTAGTATTTAGTCTCTATAATTTAGTGGATAACATCAGACTTATTTTTTCTGGAAAGTGTCTTTGCTGGAATTCATTCTGATTTGAATAATGGTTATAAACCTGCTTCTTTTCACATATAAAAATAAAATTGCTTATCACCAGTATTTATACCTAGACACGAACAACGGTACATCTTTCCTTTGAATCCCCTAAAATATTCAGGAGATTTCCATGATTTCGGTACGTGCATTCCTTTACTCCCCGATTTGTTCCTATTTACCTTCTTTATGGCTGAGGATAAAATTTCCTGGATGGATTTTTTTCTCTTTCTTATCCATATTCCTCCATTTCTTTCGTCAGATTTGCGAGATATTTTTTTTATTTTTTGACAGTCTTTTAGACGCGGATGAAGTTTTATATAAGCCTTTTTTTTTCTTTACAGTTATTTTTTCTATGTTTATTGGAACACTGTAAACACCTGGAATAATAGCCTTTGTTGCTCCGTATCCTAGAAAAAACTGTAACTGTAACTTGAACATCTTCACAATTCTGGAGGTTAGTAATAGTTACGCCATGCATAGAATTCTTTAATTTTCAATTCCTAGTATATATATA
>BMAO01013145.1:0-17270 GCA_019973975.1 Trichonephila clavata | reverse complement strand
AAAGGTTGAGTCTACCTTGCCCTGCGAGGTTTGAACCTCGCACCTATGGTGTGGAAGCGCGATGCACTACACTCAGTCCCACTGGGCTTCATTTTTACGTAAATCTACCGTAAAATTCCCGCTTATAATGCGCACCTCTACTTTCAAACTGTATTTTTTAAAAAATTTCATGTATATTTGCCGTATAACTCCCCCCCCCCATTTTTTTTACGAAGAACCTGAAATGTACCTATGCAATGCTATTATGTTTTGAAATCATTTATTCGAGGTATTATCCCAGATTTTTGAAAAAATAGTAGAACTTTCAGAATATAATCCTTTAAATTCAATCGGCAAGTCATTTCAATAAACAGTATTCCGATCTATGAAGAAATATAATTTTTCTATGCTCATCTCTTGTTTTATTTTTGAAGCTTTCATTTTTATAAATGCGGAGTATAACGCGCTCCCCGATTTTATTTTTAGTGTTAAAAGTGCGCATTATACGCCGGATTTTACGACACGTTTGAACAAAAAAAAAAGGCGTAATCAATGTTTATTTTACAATTTTGGAGTTTTATTAAATTAAAAAAATATTTTTATTATGAAAAACTTGAATTACATTTTTTTAAATAAAAAAAAAGACAATGAAATGCAAAAATTTCCAACGCGAGCTCCTTTACAATAATATTATAGACTTTTTTTGAATAACTTGGGAATATTTTTGTTTTAAATGTTCGAAACATATTTAGATAAGAAATTTTCTATATTTTTATTAATTTTTTATCGAAACTAATATTTTTTGTTAATTTAACTTAAAATTCTTTGCACCTTAACATTGAATTACGGTACACATTCCAAGAGTAGCAAGAAATTTCCATCGAATAGTGAATCTCGATATTTATTCTTATCTGTTCATCACTTCTTTCTTATTAATGATCTTACTTTTAATGGGTAGTGCTTCGTGTTTAATTTTCCGCTCTCTTTCGATCTCATTAATCACGTTTAATGATTGGATGCAATACAATTAAAGTTCCCTCTCCCACAAAATCGATCGTTCCCTCGATAAACATCATTTGCTCAAAGATAAAACATTTCTCACATTTTTATCAGTATGAAAATTTTTTATTTCAAAATTTCAACACTCGACCTATAAGAAATGCGATGTGTTTTTAGCAATCATAACAATATATTTCTTGCTAATCCTTCGATACCGCGCCATTTTTTGTATAAATACTACATGTGAATAATAGTAATCAAAGTTTATTTCGCAAACCCGTCTTTTATTCGTAAAATCACTTAAATAATCAAAAAGATATCCAGATGAATTATAATATCTCGTAAATATACAAAATTAAAATGCGTATTACGTTCACAAACAACCTGATTGAGCATTATAATTCTTTTCTCTTACTGAAAAAAAATCATATTTAGAAAGAGAAAAATGACAAAAGATGCCAACGTAAGCAACATAACTTTAACAGCAAACGATTATATATTTATCAGAGAATAAATTATCAGATAAATTATAGAGTTACTTGAATTATACATCTAATTAAAGCAGACGATATTAATGTGGAAGAGAATTTTCAACCTTAACAATCACTGTAACTAATGTATAATTTAAATAGCCAATTAAAATTAATATAAAATAAAGTAATTTATATAAATAGAACAAATATTTTACAATACAATAATTCTAAATTACACTGCAGGCCACTGTAAATGCAACACCCTGAAGGAAGCACGCAAATAACATAAAATTTACAACATGCATTAGCGGAGGTAAGATATGCAAATGATTAGAATTTCAGCGCAGACACACATCACGCACGCCTGTGCCACCACCTCAAAGCGCTATTTAAGGCTTGGAGATTTCGACAATTGTGGTTTTTTCAAAAAACGATCAGTTATGTCTCGTAGAAAGCAGCGATCAGCTTTTGATCAAGTATCCGAGTTCGACAGAGGAAGGATAGTGGCCTACCGAGGTTGTAGATTATCTTTCAGGGAAATCGGTAGTCGCGTGTTGGACGAAACCAAATAACTGTAATGCGGATATGTGACTGTTGGAGGCAGGAGGTACGACGGACCGACGCGGTCGATCGCATCCACCTCAGTGCACCACTTCACGTGAGGACAGGCAAATTGTGCACATGGCAGTAACGGATCGCTCAGTCACATCACGAACCATAGCACAGCACATTGAGTCTGTAACGCATCATTCAGTGTCTGCGCGTACCATTCGACGCCGTTTACAGCAGAGTGGTCTGTCCGCAAGACGTCCATTGCTTAGTTTACCCTTGACGCAGAACCACAGACGTCTTCGCCGCCAATGGTGCGATGAAAGAAGGTTGTGGGCGCAGAATGGAATGAAGCTGTCATTACTGACGAGTCACGCATCTATCTGCAACACCACGATGGTCGGATTCGAGTCTGGAGAAATCGTGGAGAGAGGATGCTGAACAGCTGCGTTATGCACCGCCACACTGGTCCTGCACCGGGTATTATGGTATGGGGCGGAATTGGAAAAAGTACCCATTAAAGTACGCATTGCCAGCACTTTAAACAGCCAGCGCTACATCTCAGAGGTGTTGGAGCCAGTTGTCCTTCCTTACCTTCAGGGCTGGGCCACAGCCATATTTCAACTGGATAATGCGCGACCACACGTGGCACGCATTGTCCAAAGGTTCTTCGTCAATCATCAGATGGAATTGCTTCCCTGGCCGGCTCGCTCTCCGGATCTTTCGCCGATAGAAAACATGTGGTCCATGGTTGTTCAATGATTGACCCAGATTACACCCCCAGCTGCCACACCAGATCAACGTTGGCAACGTGTAGAAGCTGCTTGGTCTGCTGTTCCCAAGAACACATCCAAAGTCTCTTTTAATCAATGCCGAGGCGTGTGGCAGCGGTGATCTCCAACAATGGCGGCTAATCTGGCTACTGATTCTGGCAGGAACCACACTTCACAGAAGTCTATAAATTTAATCATTTGATACTTGGCCAACATGTTGTCTGCAAAATAAATTTTGTTGTGCTATCTGTTGTCTTTCTTGGTGATGCATTTACGGTGGCCAGCAGTGTACTTCTGTGGACTGAAAATCTTTACCAACACGTTTGATATAACGTACGCGTATAGTGTGAACTTTAGTGTAAGCTCTTCTGAAGAAATTTTAAAATTTCTTATTCTGTATAGAATCAATAATTATATTCTCAATAAACATTTCAAGAAAATGCTTGAAAATTTTAGCACCTCTTTTTTATACAAGATATTTAATTTTAAAAATCGTTCTATTTACTCCTCTTATTTATATTTCCCTCCGAAATCAAGAATGGCAACGCTAAAATCATTTTTAGTGTGTCACTATGGCAACCGGTTGGTTTCAGAACATAAAGAAAAAATTTTGAACAGAAAATTTTTCCTTGATCATTTGAATGTTTTCTGCGTAAGTGTTTGATGTATTAATTACATTCTTTTCTTTTTACACCATCAAAAATGTCCAAATGAATAATTTATTACATATTTTGTGGGTTAATTGATATAAATGAGTCTATGAAGCTTCTTTTTTATTTCGGAAGGAAAGACAAGATTTTTACTCGTGGAATCGTACATAGAAACAATAAGAAAGTGTTAAATTTTTTAGTGAGAAGTGAATTTTGTGTATTCAATTTATTTTAAGCAACAGTATAAAATTGAAAAATAACTGTGTATCTTGTGTATATTTACTCATTTTGATCAAATGCATTCCGTGCGATGATGACATTCATTGTCAAAAAATTAAATAATTTTGTAGCTTTTTGGAGTATCTTTGAATCAGGAGTAACGTTTATTTTTAACATACGAGCATTTGTTAAATTTTTATTTGTTTTTATTGGTGCTTTATATCCAAGTTTTCCAATTCACTTTGGCCAACTGCGTTTAAAACGATTATAAAAAAAAAATTCTACATTCAAAATGCTGCAAAAAAAGAACCATTGATCAGAATGGCTTCAAATTTGAACAAAAAATACTTGGGGGGGGGGGGGGGGGTCCTAAAAAAGTTCAAAGTTTGCACTGTAAGCAGCATACCGAAAAATGATTCAGCTGCAAGAGGCATTTTGAATCGACTTTCGACGTTTTTGGCATGAGTTGCACATTAAAACAACGACACTGTTCAATGTGCATGATTGTGTCAGTTTTTTGACGGCAAAAAATGACTTCCAAGTCATTCAACAGCTGTTGCTTTATAAGTGAAAAGCTCATACACCACACGACATGGTCGTACCACATTGGATTGGAAAAATCAGTTTTTAATTGACTTTGAACCAAAAACCGCATAAAAAGCAACAATGAAAACGCCAATGAATTATTCTTTCTTATACAACACCGTTTTTCCTTTCCCAAAGTATAGGGTAAACTTAGAAAATATCGCCACCAAAACATTAAATTAAAAATACACTACAGTAGAATGTCGTTTATCCGAATCCATTGGGACCGGACACCGTTCGGATGCGCGATTGCTCAGATAACCGAAAACCGAATGCGATCCATGCAGTATATGATACTGGACACTATACAAATGTTGAAAATCATCACATGCGGGAAACGTGCTTGAAAAGAAAAAGCAAAATAGGCGCAAAATGTCGCATTTTTACCTTGATTGTGGAAAATAATCACTTATTTTTCGCTGTACTATTGAACACCTTTGTTTTTTTCACTGCAAGGTCTCTGATTCTCTTCAGCAGCAGTAGTTGAGTAGGACAGCACTCTGATTATTGTTCTTACCACTCCATAGCTGTCTCTAACGCAGAAACGCGTCAGAATTTGATGAACCCTTGCTACTTTCGTTGTTGTTGTCCTCGTCATCATCCGTTTCATCGTCGACAGAATCGGATTATTCTTGCACGGAAATAACTATCTCGTCATCATTTAGCATTTCTGCATCGCATGCCATCCAGGTTTCTACATCAACAAAACTCAACAAAAGAGCACGTATACACCCCCTCACTTGGAAACAAACTGAGCTAACATGCCGTGCAGATGCTTACCAAATCACACAGCTGAAATTCCCCAAATATCCCTGACCTTGTAGTTTCCCGTCACTTTTGGCCTCACACGAAACAACTGTTGAACATTGCACTGTTCGAAAACGTATCTGGAGTTTGGTTCGGATATTTGATGCTGCGGATAATAAACGTTCGGATAAACGACGTTCTACTGTATACTAAAACACTTTCCATTTTTTCGAAACTAAGATATTTTAAAATTTAGAGTAGGGTCTTTCTAATGGAACATGAATAAACCTCTAACTCTTATTGCTGTGTGTATAAAGAAGCTCCTAAGCAAATTTTTATCAACTGCCCCCATTCGACTAAAAATGTAGGTAATACGGGCACAATTACCGGAAATATAAACAGATTGCATTATAAAAAAAACAATAGAAACTGCCATCTCTACTTATACCTTTCCCAAACGGAAGCTCATTTTTGCATGAGTTACATGTTTGGCAAATGATATGAAGCAAATTTAAACATTTATTATTAAATAAATTGTATCAAAAAATATTTCCAAGTTTTTATTTTTGATTAAAAATAATTGAGTGCTGAAAATTAGATAAACTATTAAATTAATGCAAATTATTACAAACTTAAACAACACTTATTGAGAACTTGCACTTGTATCATACGCTTCTCTCACTACAATAGAAGGAGTGACCTCTAACTCGACACATTCCTCATGGAACCAGGATGAACATGAGCAACAGTGTTGCACCCATTCCCGTCCCAGATTTTTATTAGAAATTTTAGTACCACAGACACACAGGACAAATGCAGGATTCACTGTGTTTTGCTGGCATTTGCTGTTGCTCTGCGTTTTGCCCTTACATCTTCTCTACGACTTGAGTTGGTCACTCGCTTCGTTGAAGCCCGACCTTCTGCACTTGTCAGCTCTCTCGCAAAATTCTTGTCTTCTGCGATTTCCGCATTGTTTTCAGTGTTGGAATTGGACTCAGTTCGTTCAAAAATGCTGCTGATAACTGCGAGAATTCAGTAATGGCAATAGATGAGCCATATGCTGCTGTAATTTGGCCTAAATTATTATAAGGAAGATGTTTGTGGAAAGAAGATGAAGTCAAAGGAAGTGTTGGACGAGAGAATGACCAGGAGTAGGGTTGGAAAGCATTGCTTCATCAAATTTCGGAAGTTCCCATATTTGCTCTTATGCCAATAGTTGGCATTACTGCTGTCGAAGGAGAAAGAACAAAACCACCCACTCCCGCTAACGGATACTGCACTCACATAAGATTACAACCATGTTGCAGGTTTCGTGTAAAATTAATTAATTTTGCGTGCTAAATCTTAAGTATATAAGATAACTAAAACATAACTACAAACCCAATTTAAAGTATCAGTAGTTGTACTTGCATTAGAAATGGTCTCTTTCCACTTCTATTTGAACCTCACAACAACTCAAACAAATCACTTAGTATCCAAGACGATTGAGCATTGCCAACGCCACATTACGAATGCACTAACTAAAAACTATTTCGAGTAATATGGATTTTGCTAAATTTACCCATATTAGATTAGTGTCAATATTTGCCAAGTTTACCCTATTCTCAAGCTCAGTGGCTGAATGGTTAGTGCATCGCGCTTCCACACCACAGGACCGAGGTTCAAACCCCGGGCTGAGCAAGGTTGACTCAGCCTTTCATCCCATCAGTGGGTCGATAAAATGAGAACCAAGCTTACTTGGGGACTAAACACTGGGGGTTTCGCTTCAGGCTGACCACCTGATCGGAACATCTGCTCATGCACCCCAATGGTCACGTATACTGAGATGGGCACAGTAGGCCTTGGTCCTAATGGGCTGTTGCGCCACTGAGTTTAGTTTTTTTACCCCATTCACTTCAATTTTTGAAGTCATTTTTAGCAGTGGTTCTTTTTTTACTGCATTTTGAAATGGAGTTTTAAATATAATCACCCAGTATATGAGAAGTTTCAGTACATTAAAATTTAATGATTAAAAAACTCAACGACAGATTAAAAAGTTTTTTGTGAAAAAATTCCTCCGTCCTGTTCGGAGACTTTGCAAAGCTGATGATCAGCAGCAATAAACAATGCATTTTGCCCGAAATGCATTGGTAAAAACAGGGAAATGTTCATGTAGAAGAAAGCATTTATGTCTACATGGCGTTAATAGTTGTTTCCAAAGATTTTACACAAAAAAAAGAATTTAAATAAAAAAAATATATAACACATATGTCTTTATTCCCCCCCCCCACTTTAACCCATCCAAAAGTCCATTCAAATTCAGTCATAATTTTATTAGTTTTCTTTTTAAATAGAAATAGAAATATATATATTATATATATATATATATTTTACATGGTAAACAGCAACATAAAAATATCGGAGGATATTTGATGTTATAATGCCAGTAATTTGCACATAATTTTGATATCCCAATGGTAAAAATGTCTGACTCAGAAAACATTTATTATTAGTACTCTAGAGTTGAAGAATAATATCTTGATTATAGACTAGTAGAAGAATAACAAGCAACTTGAATGACACACGAAAAACCCACGCCTAGAACATTTATCTCTTGTAATCTATCCACACTGTAAATCATGAAGTTTTCTCTCTCGTTTTTATGGAATAAATACACTCTCTTTGAGATTAACGACACCCACTCCTAATGTGTTTTTTTCCCTTTCTCTAAATCATGTGATTTGGAATTTTCGTTTTTATAAATTCCATATTTCTTTTCATTATTCTGTATTTTGTTTCAACCTTGTGTTTCAATGAGATCTGTAATATATTCAGAATGGGCAGAATTCATAACGATCACGTGATATATACAATCACGTGTTCTTCATTCAATTCAAAACTTGTACTTGTTGCTCCCGTAAAATTTAGATACCGATTTCAAATTTCATTTTTGGATCAAGACACTTTAGTATTCAGATTCTATAAAAAGTTTTCAAGGTTTAAAAAAAAACTTTTTTTACATTTACTTTTAAATCAAGTACATTTTATTTACCTATGTGTATTATTATTGTTTACAAATACGTACTTTTTATAAGAATCTACAGAAGGAAGTCAGAAAAACGCCTGCAAACAAACTGTCTGCGGCCTAGACACATTGGACCTACACCTGGGTCTAGGGAGAAATTTCCCATGACAGCAGGAGCACTCTCGTGGTTATCCCAAACATACTCTGCAAATTTTTACGTCAGTCTGGTAATTCAGCCTACAGTACTGCCATTCATGAACAGCATTCAAGGAGGAGTTTCCCAATAGGATAACGCTCGCCCTCACACCGCTATTGTAACGCAACGTACTCTACAGAATGTTGACATGTTACCTTTGCCTACAAGGTCACCAGATCTGTCTCCAATTGAGTACGTATGGGATATCATTCGATGACAACTCCAGCATCATCCACTGCCAGTACTGACCGCCCCAGTATATACACTACAACAAGCATTGAATTCCATACCACAAAATGGCATTCGGCACCTGTATGGCACAATGCATGCACGCTTGCATTCAAAATTTTGAAGACTACCCCGGCTATTAAGGTAACAGCATTTCACATTTGAAATGCATTTTCTTGAGCTTAAATTAGCCTGTGATATTGAAAATGTAATCAGTTAAACATATGTTTCTGTCCAAATTTCATTACTTTACATACAATAAATTTTTATTGGTGAAGGGATTTTTTTCCCCTTTAGTGTAAATATTGATAAATCTCGCAGACTATTTTTTTTTAATTTCATAGAATTTTTTTTCTCGAGGAGAGTTTAAATTTAATGATAGCTTAGAAATATCAAAGACATTTTTCTAATAAAGTAGTATAATAAATAGTACTTATAAGTAGCCCACACAAGGGGGGGGTGAGGTCTCCGGGTCTGGAATTCCATCACCCTTGACTTCTTTTAGCAATTAATTGTAGTCCTAGTAGTATATAGTATGTGATTAAGTATTTGTTACTAATAATTATTTTTTTAAATTTATGCTAATTATTTATTCAATAATTTATTTTTTTACTTCTGTTCCCAAAAATCGACAAAATCAAAAAAATGTATATTGGGCGGCGTATTGGAGCATGATACGAGAATGGTGGACTTTTGACCCTGTGTGCGCCACTGCTACTTATGCAAAGAATCAATTGTTAGACCGGAAGTGACAACGGAATTCTTAAGAATGGAAGGCGATGAATAAGTGGCATGTACAGCGAATTCCAATTTTGGTAAAACTAAATTCCCGATAGAACTCTGCGAAAATGTTATGAAATCCGTTTCTTGTTTCAAAAAAAAAAAAAGAACTCAAGTATGTAGTAACGATTTATAATTTACTGAAAAAACGTGTCAAGTGTCATTTAAGGGGGAAAATAACAATTTATTTAATGTGAAACCCGTCTTGTCCCATTAAATTTGCCCAAGTGATCTCAATTTAAAAGCAGACGTTCGTCCTTGATTATTTTTTTAATCAATTAGACTGGATTATTCCTTAAAATGATTTTTATTAGCACCTATTTTACAAAAAGAGAAAATAGTTCAATTAATGATTAGAAATGATGCTCAAAAATTTGTTTGGCGCAGTTATTTATTGATACATTTCCTCTTTAAGCATTATGAACGGCAAATCATTCAAATAACTTACACAATACGATATTCCAACAAACAACTTTACCTGCCTATTTCTATTCAGTCTCGATTTCTCTATTAGAAGCACACTTTTTACACACGATCTGCATTTTTACCCTCATAAACCCACCAGTTCCTCCACATAATTGCGTGCATCCATACATTACCCAAATCGTGCTCTTCTACCACCAATAAGTCCTCGGCCAATTACGAAAACCGAACTTACACACGATCATTAAAAGACGCAAAGATTCCAGAAGGTTCATTTGAATCCAAAACCAGGGATTCTTCCAATTCTCGTTCCATCTTGTCGTTACTTCGCTTTTAACGATCCCAGAGGTTCCATAGCTAAGGGAACTGCACCTCTTCAGGGGTCGCGACCTCGAAAGACTTCTTCCTCCATTAATGCTCTTTGCTGCAATTTGAGGTGCTTAAATTCGAGGACTTTACGATCGTGTTTACCTGCCGTCTGACCTCCCTTCCCCCTGGCTGTTAAACGAGGGCATTTTCGAAAACAGAATCTCTTTCTGACGTTCGATCAACGCAGTGTGTGATAAGGACAGATCTTTATCTCTGGTCGGTTCTTTTGGGTTGAGTTGGAAGCAAGATTGGAATTTGGTTGAAGATAAGAGGGCGGCCAGATTAATGAAGGGTGTTTGGGTTTTAAATACCATGAGATAAATGGAAGGAAGTTTGTTGTTGTTGTTGTTGTTGTTATGAATTATGATATTAGTCTTAATGAAAAATGATATCTACATTTAATATAGACTGATTGCTCTCTTCTCTCCATTCTTTACGCGATGCAAATTCTACAGAAAAACTTGTTGTGGAGGTTCAGTCTATTCTGTACTACCTTAAAGACTGTGACATGTTCGGGGCCATAGTGGAAATCTCGGCAGTGATAGAGCGGACCAGTTGACCATAAAGGCAACTTGGCAAGATATGAATCTTCCGATGTTCTGTGCCCTTGACCCACTGGAAGCGTTTAGCTTGGGAAAGAACTGTTTCCGCTTGGAACACCGAACTCTCGGCCTCACCTAAAGCTTTGTGGACTAAAAAGTTTTTTCCGACCATTTATCAATGGCTAAAATGTAAGAAATTTGTTACTGGTTTTAAGTTATTCCAGATTCTAACAAGACATGGACATTTTAAGAGCTATTTGTCTAGGTTTTAATTTAATTGGTAGTGATATTTGTTCTTGTGGTCTGGATGCTGAAATTGCGGAACATGTCTTGTTGTATATTGTAACCTATATTTTTGTAAAAGAGAACATTTTAAAAAGCAGTTGAAATGTTTTAATATTTCCTAGCCACTTGTTTTGTCTTTGTTGGTCAATTGTACTAAAAGCCTTAATGTGTCTTATGAAAGTTAGTTTACTGTATAGATTTCTTAGAGTTTTATAGGTACCTCCCTTTCTTTATATTTGTGTATTTACTTCCTTCCTTTTCTTTTATATTTGTCCCTTAAATGTATTTCTAATTTTTTGAAAATGTTTTTTAAAAATTTAATGTTGTTATCACTTACATTTGTGAGCCTCATGTACTACAATGTGAAGCATGAGGAGTTTTGCGAATAAATTAATGAAAAAAAATATGGACTAATTATGATTATCTAATGAGATAAAATGGACTAGATTTTATATATAAACTTTTCTATGTATTGTAAAATAATAAGTTCTTTTTAAATTCCTTATTGTTATTTTGAACGAATTTTTAATTAACTATTTAAATAGTACAGTCGCTATAAATATACAAAATTGATTAAAAGACACATACAAAAACTACGTAATATAAAGCAATCATCAGACCCGTTTGTACCTATAGGTCTAAAACAAGGTCTTGACTAAATCACAGGCTGAAGATTTAGCCCTCTTTGAGAGGGAAAACTCTTAGATATATCTGGTGCTGTGAATGAGAATGGATTACGGAGACATCATAATTTTGAATTATATAAGCTATTTAAGGGAGCAAATGTCATTAAATCCATCAAGATTGGTTGTTTGAGGTTTGTAAACAATAACTGTCGTATGCATCCCTCATCCTTGCCATTCAAATTTTTTAATTACAAACCTATTGGAACTAGAACTAGACTATTGGAACCCCAAACTCTGAGATGGGCTGATTGTGTGGAAGACGACTTTAAAGAGTGACTAATTGGAGAACCGTTGCTAAGCGGAGATCAGAATGGAAGAGGGTTCTTGAGAAAACCTCTTGACCCACACACCAGGACTGCTGTGTAAACAGAAGAAAAAAACTATAATTGAAAATTCTCTTCCATATTAATATCGTCTGCTTTTATTCGATATATGATTCCAAGTATAGCTCTAATTTATCTGATTACTTAATTTATTTTCTGATATATAATCTTTTGTTGTTAAAGTTATGTTGCTGAAGTTGGTATATTTTGTTATTATTCTAAATATGTTTTTTCAGTTGGAAAAAAGACTTCTAATGCGTAATCGACGCTGGTTGAACTTAATAAGCAATTAATTTGTGTACGTTTTCGAGATACTATCATTCATCTGAAGATCTTTTTGAACATTTGTAAATATAAGAAATAAAGGCGTCCGGAATATATAAACTTTGGTTACTATTGATCACATTTTCATTTTAAAAAAATAGAAGTTTATATGCAGAGGTATGGTTTAATTTTGTGTGTATGTTTGAAAAGTCAACTCATTGCCGGAAGTTAAGGGTTTAAATATCCTCAGAATAAAAAGATTATTTTCTGTTTTGTTGTGGTTCATGAGACAATATTGTAATAAAAATTTTCAAAATAATGAGCAATATCACATCTACTGTAATTTGGCATTATTATATTTATGACATATATATACATATTTTCTTTTTTAAAAAGGCAATGTATATGTATAAATGATACTTTTCAACTGTAAAAAAACTGTTTCAAGAAGGTAAAAAACAGCCAAAATAAAGAAAATTATGCTTGGTTAGTAGTACAGTACTGTAAAATAAAAAAATCTTGCTATGAAATTTGTTGATAATTTATGAATTATGTATTATTTTTAAATAAGACTGTTGGCTGTGATTTTAAGTGAGATGCAGATCAATTGTCACTAAATTTTCGCGCAATATTTTTGTACTTAATCCATATTTTTATTGGTTGTCAAATATATTAAAGTGCAAACAGAAATATATTACTAAAATATATTTTTCACGAATAGAATTTTTTCTCAGATCTCTTTTTAAGCTTTCACATATTTTCATAGAATGCAGAGGTTATTCATATTTCTCAAAAATGTTAGGATTGATTTTTATAATGTATCAAGTGTGTTAAACTTATATTGTGAATATCCTTAACTATAACTAATGTTTTAGTACAAAAATTTTTAGATAATTAAACTTGTTTTTTGCAGTTATTTTTTATATCTCTCATTTTAATCATTGGAAATTTATCAAATTCTAAAAAAATGTTTTATTTTCTGTCTTTATATATCGCCAAGAAATATAATTTTTTGAACACTAATTTTTTGCACATAACTTTTTACAGAAAGAAATAAGGTCTTCGGCTTTTAATATGGAAAATATTTTCCATCAACTCCTCTCCAAAATTATTTTAGTAATTATCTTAAAACGAAAAAAACTTGCAGGGTTTTTTATTTCAGTTTCTAAACTTTCTTCTCTTTCATCGATCACCGTTTCTTTTTTTAGAAACTGTTCCTTTAACTCAATTACATACAATCAGTTTACTTTCTAGTAAAAACCAATTAGTCCACGAATTCGATTTTAACGCATTGTTTTTCTTTCTGTCTCCAAATCCAATATTGATTTTATTCCTATTTCAAACAATTAAGACCCCACCTCTTAAAGTGACTTTTTTTTCTCATTGTTATATGTTGTATGCTGGAACTCTTCTCCGGACTTCTTTCGTTTTCAGTTTGAAAACTGAATACACAGCATTTTTTTCCGGGAAGAAAATGAATTGAGGAATTTTTAAACGTTTTTTGACATTTGCATCAAATGAATATTGTAAGATTCGCCGGACTAAAGCAAAACTATATAGGTGGCGCTGCCATCGGAATGGGGAAAAGAGGGGGGAGAACAACAATGGCGGAGGAAGCGATGCGGCTACGTCCTGTAGCATCAGATACAAAAATGGTGTGAAAATAGTTTAATGTTTGGTACTAGTGTATTTTTATATTGATTTAATTGTGTATGCTGTATGGCTTTTAAAAACATAATAAAATCTTTAGCCACTAAAGATGAATTAATTGTTTTCGTTCCTGGTTGTGACGAATTCTTCTTTGATGAATTAAGAACCTACAGCGGACAAGAAGCGAATAGTAATAAATATTATTCACAAAACTCAAGAGTTATATGCTGTAAAATATTGTTAATTTAACAAGAAACTAATATCACTCATTTATAAAATTACATGATAATATATAAAAATGATGCTGTGTTTAAGCAGGGACGTCTTAAGATTTCTTGAGGCCCTAGTCCCCTATGCAAAAGTAGATCCTAGACCACTATGGAACAGTATGCCTTGGACTCTACACAGATATAAGCCACATATATGATCCAAGAAAATAGACAGTACATAGCATATGTAGTCAAAAACTCGTACTCGTGTATGACTTACAATCGCATAAATCGACTCTTAACAAAATGCCGCCTTTTGACTGAAGGAGTAATGATCAGTGACGCACACAAGGGAGATGGGTCCACGGATCCGGACCCCCCATACCCCTTGATCTTTTTCGACTGTTGATAATCCTATGTATATAGTACGTAAAACTCAATTAAGCATTTATTATTACCAATTTATTTTATTAATTAATGCTAGTTATTTATTCAATAATTTACTTTTTACTGTTTTTTGTTTACAAAATCAAAAGAATATGTTTGGCGGCGTATTGACATATAATACGAGAATAGTGGACTTTCGATCCTGGATCCACCCTACCCCCCTTTAAATATTTTTTTGTGCGCCACTGGTAATGATGGTATATGGTGGTAAGCCAGCCAGGCCTTTGCATGGACGACGGTCATCCCATGTAGCCGGTTGACATTCGTCCGAAGTTCCCAGTTTTTAGGAGAAAACAAATGGAAATAACATTTCACCGTTACAATTGTTCGAATCGTGATACTATTAAGGTTGAATTGAGGACGAGATGAGGCCCCCATAGTGGCCTGGGCTCATTTGGCCCATGCCTTAAGACGTCCTTGTGTTTAAGGTCATTTTGAAATACATAACCAACATTTTTGCGAAATTTTATAAGGCTTATTATAAATCCTTATTTAAATCATCTTTGCCTGACTCTATGAACTGGCTATGAACAACTCACAAATAATAAAAATATATATGACTTTATGTGGTATGTAATTGTGCTCCTCTTTGTTGATGTGTAACATCTTTCCTTTCGATTGCTGGAGATTTGTGGGAGTGATTTCGTGAAAAGGGACGAAAATGCGTAACAGGAAGTCGGGGAAGCACGTGCTATTTAATTTGACCAATCAGCGCGCTTGGTGGTGTCTCTTCGCTACCCTCGTAGTGAAGTTCTAGTTTTGCTCCTCATTCGGGAGGGACTTCCCCCCCCCCTGCGGTCTAGGCCTTGGGATCTTTGTTTTTGTTTTTCGCTTTATGATCAGAGAAGAAGCTAAATCCTTTAGCTGGATCTTGTAAAGATATATCCACGTGGGGTCCAACTCTAGTAGCCATCAAGCCGCCAGCCTTTTTTATATTGTTAAATTTAGCATTTCAAAAGATTCTAATTCAAAAACTCGGTTTTGTTTGTGCTTGACTCTAAATCCGCACATACCATCAAGTCTTATTAGACTTCACCAAGGATAAACTTGCGATCCTTACGTTCAATTGTCAAAGTCTGAGGGCTCACCAAGCAGATTTCGACGTTATTTCACAAAATTGTTCGTTACTCATGTTGCAGAGTCGTGGTTGGATAATGATGAACGTGTTTCGTTACCTGACTTCGATTGCTGCGTACAATTTAAACGACCGAGCCACAGAGCAGCTGGTGTTGCGATCTATCGCAAACAGAATAACTCACATATTGTGGCTTCTCATATGGATATTACTTATCGTCAAACAAGTGGATTGGGTATTGTTATTGAAAATATTGGGGACATGTGTGGCAGCATGCTTATTTGAAAACGGACAAGCAGTGATTTTGGTGGTCGTATACATTTCTCCGAATCAAACGGTTCAAAAAATTAAAGATTTCTTGCATTTTTTACTTTTGCCATATACCGAAACTCGCTACTTTCCACGATTTAGAGTGGTGATTTTAAAGTTAACTTCAGTTTGCTAGAAGCTGAGCCACTCATGGATTTTTGAATGATGAACTCAAGCTCGAAATGAACCCAAATCGAAATGTTTCGACAGCTAACAGTAGTACTGTTATTGACGCTATTTTTCAACGGTTTTTAGATACTTTGAAATCACAAGTATATGTGTCATATTTTAGTTATCATAAATTTTCATTACCGCTCTCCCCCAAATTGAACAAGAATAATTATTTTTGATAAAAAAAAATTGCATTACTCCTAGTGTTAATTAAATAAAATTTTCATTAAAGATATAATTACTCCATAGAAAATTATTTCCAATCACACTCGATTCATTTTTTTCAGGATTTAAGTTGCTATTGCTAATTTACCACGATAACATGTCAGATGTTACACATCGTATGCGACTACTGTAAGACTCGTTTTTTTCTATTTTTAAAATTTAAAGTGTAAATGTAGATCTTAAAAAGATTGTTTAATTTCCCCTACGTATAAATCACTGTTTTCCTTTCACTTTAGTATTAATAAAAAATAATTAATTAAAATCGAATACACCATTATTGTGTTTATTAATTTATTATAAATCACGAGACTAGACTTATTCTGTAAGCATGGTCACTATTTTTATAAACATTACCTTGATTGCGTCAAATTTTTTTTCTTCTGAAAATGCTGTTAGGAAATTTTATTAAAATATTCCAATTCCCCCCCCCCACCCACCTTGAAACTTAAAAGTCTCTGCCTTCTTGTCCACTTCATATCTCACAGTTACAATCTCCATCGTACTTACTTTCCTTTCCCCTTGTAAAAACAGTCTTTTAAAAGTTTGTAATTTCGACATTCTTATGTCATAGAGCGGCATTTATGGGTCTTTAAGTTTTTATGCATTCTAAAATTCATTTTACTTTTATTGTTTACTGTCTTTATACCCCCGAGAATATATCACAAGATCGTTCTTTTAAAAGTATTTATGTGGCCTCAGCAGTCCAGTGTTGATGGTCACGTACTCGTGGTTGGTGTGTCATGAGTTCAAGCCTAGTGTCACTGGAGACCTACGTAGGGAGCTGATGCAGGTTAAATCTGTGAAGGCTCATGATTTTCCCGTTGGCAGGAATGTGGAAGTTTGGAGAGGGGTGCCATCTCATGTGCGGTCTTTGTCACTTCCCCTTGATTGAAAATTACGAGGTCCGTCACCAAGAGCCCTCGTGTCGCTTTATGTTAATAAAACACTCACTCATTCCAATTATACATTTGTCATACATGAAGAAAATCATGTTTCAGTTAGTTAATACACTAAAACATTTTCTAATAGAATACTTATAAAATTAAAATTAGATTAAAAAATTGTTTAGATAGTGATAGATGTTTATTAGTTTTTTCAAAGTAAAAAAAA
>BMAO01013144.1:0-49712 GCA_019973975.1 Trichonephila clavata | reverse complement strand
AGGTTCTTATATTGAATTCCAAAGCCTTCGGAATAGTTTTATTGACAATAGCACAAAGAAAAGAATTGTATTTCGCAAAGACGTATACATACGTCCGGGCCACTAAACGCACCGGTTGCGCGAAATGGATATATATACCTGTGTTGGTTAAGGAGTTAAAAGGCTGCAGCACCCTAGTGGTCATTATCACGAAAGCGTAACCAGAATTGTCGAGTCGTAGGATCGAGTCCTGATGCCATTGAAGACCCGCCATGTAGAGGAGCTGATGCACGTTTAATAAGTCGTGGCTCAAAACTCTCACGTTTGCGGGGTGTAAAAGTTAGGAGAGTAAGGTGCCAGCTCAGGTGCTCTACTCTTCAAACTTCCAAATTATGCCAAAGGAAAGGACATTGAGCATCGATAGATTTAAGGTATCCGACTACCCTAAAACTGTGAATTTTGCCAAAAATTGACAAATTTTTTTATAATTTTATTTTATGGGGCATCTTATTAGCTTTATAAAAATACCAAGTTTATCATTTATCGTTTACTAGAACAAAAACTACAAGTGTTTTAGTAAAAGTAGATGCCCATTACTTTAAGCAAGATGTCATACTTTAAAACGCATTTTACTCGAATTGTGATTTTTTTGAAAATAATCAAACGGGGTCAGAGATTGCTAAAAAGGTTTTGAACATAATTAACTGATATTTTTTCTGTAAGTTCTGAAAAATAGTAGAAGTGTTTTAACTTTAAGATTTATCAATCACTGTTTTATTACAAAATTTACAGTCCCTTATGTGAATATAATCACTGTCTTTTTAAGCATTTTCATATAGTAACCGAGATAAAGTGCTCTTGTTTTTGTAAAAAAAAAATATCTCTTATCCTGAAGGTCATTTCAAAATTGAATAATATAGCAACACATTAGATTGAAAAAATTGAAAATTTGTTCATAAACCTTTGGTGCAGAATGGGCCGCGTTTATGCTATTTTTTGTCAATTTTTACCTATTTTTTCCTATTTTATTAATAATAATTTCTTTTTCTCTTCTTAATTTTAGCACTTTTTTTTAAAACTCACTAAACAAATCTAAAAATAACAAAAAAATCCCCATATCTCCTTTTTTTAAAAAAAAAAGTTGTCGCAACCAGTCGGATACCTTAACATGCACAGCTTTTGTTTATGGTCTGTCCCAAAAGTTCTTGGAATAATTTTTTTGTAGTGGACAACGCTGTCTGGAGGGACAAAACATCGAGCGGAAAAGTTGATGGGCAATCTAAGCTTCAGAACGAGACCTGTGTCAGTCGTCTGCGGGCAGTTGAGGCATTGTCACGCTCCGCTCAGAGGTATCTATTTCACCATCGTTGAGCTTCTTGGAGCAGCTCTATGCAATTAAGTTTTGTGAGAAACTATGCAAAAATTGGGGCCGAGATGCTAGAAATGCTTCGGAAAGCAAACAGTGACGGGGCCTTAAAACAAATCCAAACTTTCATGTTGCACAAAAGTGTCCCGAGATGGTCGACAGTCTCTTAACGACGACAACCGCTCGGGACGCCCGTCAGCGAAACAAATAGACGACTTCGTGCAAAAAGTGAGTCAATTTAGGGACAAGGACAGTCTGTTAAGTGTTCGGATGATTGTAAGAAATGTGAATACCATCGCATTTGATCGGAGGATCTTCAAATGAGGAATGCCTGCGTGACAATTGGACCTTGTATCATGAAAATACGTCTAGCCACACCGTTGCTCATTGTGTCAGAGTTGCTGATAAAAATGGGTGTGGAAATGCTGCCCCTACCACCGTACAGCCCTTATCTGACATTAGTAGACTTCCTTTTGTTCTTAAGAATCAAAATAATCCTGACAGGAACTCGGCATCGGACGCTGGAGGCGGAGCAGGTAGTCCAATTTTCGCTTGACGAGGATGAAGTAGATACCTCTGCGTGGAGCTTGACCCTGCCTCAACAACGTCCCTTAGGCGCTTAAGGCGGTATCACACGTGCATTTTTTTGGCCCAACTTTTCGCCGAATCTGAGGGGGAAAGGTTACCGTAAACAAAACGACATGCTCTGACATCAGCCACGTTCTTTCTCCACATTGAAACATTACTCGCTGATTTTTCTGCTTCGAAAACGACAATCCAATATTATTTCTTTTATTTCGCTCTCATTTTTGTTTATGGGGGTAAGCAGAAATGGAGCATCATTCTGTTTAAAATAATATACGCCGTTAAAATATTGTACATCATTAAAATATATTACGCCATATTTCATGCGAAGCTAACACCGTTACCGCCATCTTGTTTATGACGTAGGGCGCCGAAGAACCCCATTGGCTGGAATTTCAAGCAACTTTCATTTAGAGCAATTTTCTCAGTTCACTGGCAAAAAGTTGTTCTAAAGACATTGCTATGGCAACGGAGTAAAAATTGCACGAATTGGAACAAAAATTGCACCAAACGTGTACGTGTGATAAGGCCTTTAGGTCAGATTCCCCACCATATTTTCCTCCCGAAGCTCCACTCCTCCAGCCAGCGTTGACAGCTAAAAACCCATTTCGGGAACTTTTGGGATATACTATTTATATGGTGATTTTACAGTGGCTACCGGACTGGAACTCACGACTCGACAGAAACACTGACCACAATTTCGTGAATATGATTACTCGATTGCTACGATCCCTTTTCTTGACAAAGAAAAAATATAATTGATTCTTTTTAAAAGAAGTTTTCCTTATTTTGTCATACGTCTTGTAATCCTAGAGTTTGTTAATCGAAAAATCAGGCAAAAGAGGAAAACATACTTAAGACTTACCTGGTGATCTTTCACCTGATATTGATAAAAAAAAGTATTTAAATTCATTTTGTAATACAGTAAACGAATACATTTTTCTTAAAAAAATATCTTTTTTTCTGATTAATTAAAAGAAGAAAAATAAGAAGCGTAAACTTTTTGAGTTTGAAAATACAAATGAGAGAATTGTTTTCAATAACAGAGGGCTTACAAATGTGAATTTCATACTTTATAATCATGACTAGTAGTATAAATCAATATATCATATAAATCAATGACTAATAGTGATTTAACTTTTAATAAAATCCTGTAAATATCTCTATTTAACACACTGATTTATATTAATAATGATTTATATTAATAAAAGCATGCATAAGTACCTTTATTTAAAATATTGAATAACAATAATTTATACCTTAATAAAAAAAGCACGTATCTTTTTTTAAAGCAATAATTAGCAAAGATTTATCTTTTAATAAAAGCGTGTAAATATTTCTATTTAAAACTCAGGCTACATATATATATTTAACATTATGCTTTAACATTAAAGTTTTGAGAGATGTTTTATTACTCAAAATAATTTATCCCTTTTTTTAAATTGAAATCTGTATCTTTTACTGGATCTTCTTGTGTGTAATAAACTTATTTATTTTTTAAAATATATATCTAAAAGAAACTGTCATGTTTAATGACTTGGAAAGTTGTGAAAATGGTAAAAAAAGAACAAAAGTTATTCAAACTCACCCCCAGGGATATAAGTCATACCTGAAACAAACAGATACAGCTTAAATATATATTATATTGAAGTGAAACACCTATATATCTAGCATTATAATTAATTAATAAAGTCCAACAGCAATATAATAACGGGCTACAATTTTTGATCGGCTTGAATGAGTTAGTGGAGCCTGGTGGCTGAGTGATAGTGTATCTCGCTTCCACATCACAGGTCCGGGGTTCAAATCTAGGGCTACGTAAAGTCGACTCAACCTTCCCTCACTTCAGTGGGTCGATAAATGAGTACAAACTTGCCTGGGTTTAAACGCTAGGAGTTTCGCGTCAGACTGTCCACCTGACAGGAACACCTGCTCATGCAACTCAGCACCCAAGGCCACGAATAATGAGATGGGCACAGCAGGCCATGGGCTGTCCCGCTACTGAGTATAGTTTTAATTTGAATGTGAGTTTATATATATATATATATATATGAAGAGAGAAAGAGTGTGAGAGTTGCATTAACGTTGCACTATGAAGCAACATGACGGCTGTTGGCAACGGTCCTTTGAACCACGGTCAAGTGACGAGGACAACACCTGCCTTGTGGCACTCCCCTCTCCTAGCTATTACACTACACCATCTAGAGGACATTGAGACTCGACAGATTTAAGGGGAATAGGTCTCTTATACACGTCGGGTCTTCAGTGGCACCAGGACGCGAACCCGCGACATGATAGCCACGGGTTTGTAACCATGACCGCTAGGTTACTACGTTGGTGAAAGAGAGAAAGCAAAATATATTACTTGAAATAAAATAATGAAGATCAATATTTAAATAACCAATATTATTACTCTAGAAACTTCGTATATTGTTTCAGCTTGTTTACTTCTTTGATATAGAACAGTGATTCCAAAAGTAGTCTATATCGACCTGCAAGGGTCTATGACAGTGATTCCCAAAGTGGTCCATATCGACCCCCAGAGGTCAATGACGTCTTGCAAAGGGTCCGTGTTAGCGAAAAAAATAATCTGGGGGGGGGGGGTCTACGATAGTGGTTTTCATTAAACCAGATCATGACTGTAAATTTAAAAGAAAATTTAATCAAATGGAAACCATATTTTAACTATTTAACAGATTGATTTACAAAATTTAATTAGGTTTATCTGCAGTTACAAATTAAACTAAATTAACTGCAATTAAATTAAATTAAATTAAATGCAATTAAATTAAATTTAGGTGACAGCTTAAATTTAATTTAAACAAAGACCATTTCAGCGTTTCTTTTCAGAATTAAGTTAAAAAAGTATAATATTGGATGTCGCGAATTTTCTCAATCTTTCAGGATATTTTAATTTACGTCCAAACTTTTTAATGCCTTTTATTCAGAATTTGAAACTAGATTTGAGAATGCTTGACTATGGTAACACCACAGTAGACAATGAACTTATATGGTCACATTGAAAAAAAAAGTCATATTTCAATGAGAACTGTTTGGAATAGAACTTAAACAAAGATCTTACATTTAGAAACGGATGTTACAGTGATTTTGGCTTTAAAAAGATATACTTGTTATTTGTCCTGAATTATGGAATATCGCGAGAAAGTTTTTAATTGCTTTTCCTAGTGAGAAAGAGTTTCAGCGAGTTTGCGAATCTCAAAAACAAAAAAGGAAGAAAAGAAAACTTGACACAACTAACAAAAAAGATTTAGGTTTAAACTTGACTAGATTTACATTAAATGTTGAAAACTTGTTATTGAAGCACCAGATTCATTCCTCCCATTAAAAAAATTTGTTTTTTGTTCAGTTATTTTATTTACTTATTTAACAGATTTAATTACTAAATTTAATGAAATTAATTTGTAGTTAAAAATGACCCTCATTCAGCGTTTCTTGTCAAAATTAAGCTGAGGAGTGTAGTATTGTATGGCTTGTTCTGGGTTTCTTAATTTGTCACAGACAATCTGCCAGGAAAATGATGTTTTAACCTACGTTCAACATTTAAATGCCCAAATGTCCTTTATTCACAATTTGAAACTAGGTTTGATAATACTTTAAATATATATGGTAATACCACAGTAGAAAATGAATTAATATGGTCACATTGCGAAAAAAACAAATGTCACATTACAAGAGGAATAGGTACTAACGGAATTAACTATTAGGGAATAGGCACTAACGAAGATCTTAATGTAAAGTTTAGAAAGGGATGTCAGCAATTACATGGAAAAACCAGAATGGATTATAAGCACCGGATTCTTCTCTCCCATTAAAAGTATTTGTTTGTTACTCAGTTATTTTCTGTCACAATTATTTTATGTATTAATGAAATTTTAATTTAATTAATTAACGTGTATCTTAAATTTTGAACTCTAAACTTCACTACAGTTAGAAATTTAAATATTTTAAAGTAAGTAGCTCTATACTAGCTATCAAAAAACATTTAAGCTAATAAATTTGCATAAGTTCATATTAGGTAAGTTGGGGTCTACCCTAAGCTGAAAAACATGGCAAGAAGGTCTATGAGGCAGAAAGGTTTTGGAATCTCTAATCTAGAAATTAAAATTAAATGAATGATCAAAATATTTCAGATTATGGAAGCAGATATTACATCAATGCATTCATGCCGCC
Organism: Trichonephila clavata; assembly: GCA_019973975.1. NCBI lineage: Eukaryota > Metazoa > Arthropoda > Arachnida > Araneae > Nephilidae > Trichonephila > Trichonephila clavata. Next base: position 43,591 of record BMAO01013144.1, on the reverse strand, counting down.
CATCTGGTATAGTGGTTAGTGACGCTGACTGCTGCGCCGTAGGGTCTGCGTTCAAATTCGGGAGAAGGCATGGATGGTTGTAAATGTAAATAGTTCCTTTACGGCATGGAAGTATTCTAAACAGCCGTCGAGCCTCAAGTCTTTTTGTACAGTTGATGGAAGGGGATGAGAGGTGAGAGACCTCTGTCCACCCCCAGAGTGTTCTCTCTCAAAATTGTTGTGGAAACGAATCAAATCATACCATCACCTGCATGGTGCTCAAAGCTGCGGCTAACAACATGCGTATGCGTACAATCTAGTCCTTTGCCATGATGAATTTCGTGGGCCTCGATTTGGTACTACCAATCAGATGGCATTAGCAACAACGACAATTTATTCTTATATTACAGTTCCTAAATATATGACATCAAAGTTTAATGAAAAAATGAGCGTGATTTCGTTTTTTTTTTCTGCGACACGAGTGCCTTTTACCATTAAGGCATAGTGATGACTTCAATCCTTCCACCACCTTCTAAATTTAATGTAAGATAAAAAGTGGAAAAATGGCAGACAAAAACAGTTAAAATACTTATTACAGAAGGATAAATGAAGCTCTTAAGCAAATATTTTTTGTGATCTAGATGTTTTCTATACAGGGTGTAACGAAACTCAAAGTTTCTATTTTCAAAAAAGTTTTGAAAAATTCATATCATTTTCAGAGTTACTATCAATTGAAATAATAAATGGTGTTTTTGTTCAAATATCTCTAATCTGATACATTAAAATACACTGCTGCCCTCACATAATGCAACACCCTGAAGGAAGCATGCAAACCATGTGAAATTTACATCATGCGTTGATGGCGATGAAATATGCAAATCATTAGCAATATAGTGCAGACGCACATCACGGGTGACCATAGTGACACCCACAAGGGCTATATAAGTGGAGAACAGATTGGCGATTTGAAGTACGGCAATTTTGTTTTAACGTAAGCTGTTTACCTATGCCTCATAGAAGACATCGAGTGTCTTTTGACCAAGTTTCTGAATTCGACCGAGGAAGAATAGTAGCCTTTTGGGATTACGGATTATCCTTTAGATAAATCGATCAACGTGTTGGACGAAACAAAGCAACTGTGATGTGGATCTGTCATCGCTGGATGCAGGAGGAAACGACGGACAACCGGAGCCGATCACACCCATCTCGTTGCCCCATTACCCGTGATAACAAGCGGATTGTGTGCATGGCAGTGATGGATCGCGCAGCCACATCACGAATCATAGCACAACAGATTCAGTCTATTACGTATCATTCAGATCAGTATTCGCATCATTATTGTTCACTCGTACCATTCGACGCCGTTTGTAGCAGAGTGGAATATCCGTAAGACGTCTATTGCTTCGTTTACCCTTGATTGGAACCACAGATGTTTGCGCCGCCAATGGTGGATATGTACAATGGAATGGAACGACATTGTGTTTACTGAAGAATTCCGCTTCTACCTGCAACACGATGGTCGGACTCAAATTTGGAAACACGTGATGAGAGGCTGCTGAAATGTTGCGTTATGCTTCGCCTCACTGGTCCTACACCTGATATCATAATTTGGGGGTGGTATTGGATTTCACTGCCGCACCCCTCTAATACGCATTCCCAGTACACCGAACAGTCAGCGCTACATCTCTAAAATGTTGGAGCCCGTGGTCCTCCCATACACTCAGTGCTTGCCATCAGCCATATTTCAACAAGATAAGGTGCGACCACAAGTGGAACGCAATGTTCAAGAATTCTTTACCCATCCGATTGAATTGCTTCCTTGGCCTGCTTGTTCTCCCAATCTATCATTAATCGAAAACGTGAGGTTCATTCTCGCACAACGATTAGCCCTGGATACACTACCCACTGCTCCACCAGATCAACTTTGGCAATATGTGGAAACCGCTTGGACTGCTGTACCCCAAGAATGCATTCAAAGCCTCTTTGATTCCATTCCGAGGCATGTGGTAGCTGTTATAGCCAAGAATGGCGGCTATATTAACTAATGATTTTGTCATCATCCACGCATCACAAGAGGCTGTATTTTTAATCGTTTGATCTTAGTATAACATATGTTATCTGTCAAATAAATTTCGTTGTGATATCTCTGATCCTTCTTGGTGTTGCATTTTGTATGACCAGCAGTGTTTGAATAAATTTACTTTTTTAAATTGCATATATCAAAAATTCTAGTTGAGGCTCTGTGCACAAGTCGTACCTATACACAAGCAAAATACAATCCATAGAAGTATTTTCCATAAAAGGAGAATGTTTTGAAACGCATGTTAATTTTTTCTTTATTTTTTTTACCAACCCATATAAATTGCATTTAAAAAGACTTTTATTGTAATAATATTCGTAAAACAATTTTATACTTTTATTCTAATTCAAGTGACACTAAATATAAAAGAGAATTATTTATTTATACTCTTTTTCAAAATACTGTTACTAACATAAGTGGATACCATAATGACTTAAAAAGTTTTCAATAATTTTTATGGATAGAAAAGAACAAGTTTTGTACCATTTTGGAATCTTAATTAAATGAGATTTATCTTTTGAAATAACTTGCCTAGGATAATATGTTATGTTTCTTTTTTAAAGGAGAGATACTATTAGGAGGCATCATTTTCTCAAACCCCAATTAAAAAAAACGTTAGTTTGAAATAAACCAGTAAAGTTGTTTTATTTGTAATTGTGATTAATAGAGAGACTATGTAAGATCACGTCAGTGGAAAAAATCTCTTTGAATTTGAGTAATTTGAATTTATAGTACGCAATGATGTGATGGAGGATGTCATTGTTCCACGTTCTCAAAAATATGCCAGTCATTCAAATGATGTAGATTTTTATTTTTATTTTTCTCGGAACAATATCATCGATCCTCCACCCAATGCTCTTTTGACGTTGAGCTTCAAGAAACCCAGTATGATAGGACTGTTTATACCAGTATGATAGGACTGTTTATACCAGTATGATAGACTGTTTATACCAGTATGATAGGACTGTTTATACCAGTATGATAGGAAGTTGACTATCCAGTATAAGTGGCTTCAGTTAAATGTAAGATGCCAATAGTACAAATAGAAAACATAAAACATTGATGGATTTTTCAAATAATGTTATGTTTTCGTTTAGTATGCTGCTAAACGTTCATTAGCAGCATACTTAACGAGTGATTCTGTACAGAAAATCTTAAAACAGTTTTAGAAATTGCATCCCCCCAACAGTTCAATAGTAAAACTCTCCAAACGGTTTGCTGATTGAGATGTAGACGGCATCCTACAGCCCTTGTTCTTGTGACTGGTGTTTCGTCAGCATGTTCCAAGATGACTTCTTCCAAGTGTGTTTGTTGTACAGTCCTCGATCTATCCCTTCCATCAGTACTGGCGAAAATGAACCATTTTTAGACAGCTGTCTGAAACATTTTGTGGTTCGGCATGTGTTTACTTGGAAAGCGTTACTGATACAGCTGCTCTGTCATTACCATTAATAGCATTAGATGCATGTCTGCATTTTCGCTATCAGTAGAATCATCCATAACGAATTAAAACTCAAGCGCAAAAGGTAGTGCAGCAGTTCACATGCGCATCTCTTTGATATCTTCCACTATCGCCAATATTGCAAGCCAAACACTCCATTAAAGGTCACCAAGCCTGTATGACGGTTGATGGATGCAATTTTTAAAACTGTTTTAACATTTTCTGTACGGAATCACTCGTTCACTATGCCGCTAATGAACATTTTATGTTTCCGTTAATGTGTTACGTTTTCTGTTCGGGCCTCAAACGTGGCACTTCCATCCTTATATTCCTGCACAAGAATCGTTAGTTTTAGTGAGCTCTAATACCCCTCAAAATTTATACAATGATTTTAGAGTCACCCTGTATTACTTTACATTGTCAGATTTCAGCGATTTGCAGAAAAACAGGATTATTGGTTCACCTTAGATAGAGATTCAGTGTCTAAAACAGTGAAAATTGGAGTTGTTGCCAGAGGAACTGAGTTCAAAACTATGACTAAGTGTGTTGTTGTTGTTGCTTATGCCACCTGTTTGACGCAGTCAGGTCGAGGTCCACGAAATTCATGATGACAGCGGGCTAGAGATACGTCTGTCATTAGCCTAAGCTTTGAGCCCATGAGGTTTCTGTTCATGCCTCAAACGTGGCACTTCCATCCTTATATTCCTGCACAAGAATCGTTTGTTTTAGTGAGCTCTAACACCCCTCAAAATTTCTCCCATGATTTTAGAGTCACCCTGTATTACTTTACATTGTCAGATTTCAGCGATTTGCAGAAAAACAGGATTATTGGTTCACCTTAGATAGAGATTCAGTGTCTAAAACAGTGAAAATTGGAGTTGTTGCCAGAGGAACTGAGTTCAAAACTATGACTAAGTGTGTTGTTGTTGTTGCTTATGCCACCTGTTTGACGCAGTCAGGTCGAGGTCCACGAAATTCATGATGACAGCGGGCTAGAGATACGTCTGTCATTAGCCTAAGCTTTGAGCCCATGAGGTTTCTGTTCATGCATCAAACGTGGCACTTCCATCCTTATATTCCTGCAGAAGAATCGTTTGTTTTAGTGAGCTCTAACACCCCTCAAAATTTCTCCCATGATTTTAGAGTCACCCTGTATTACTTTACATTGTCAGATTTCAGCGATTTGCAGAAAAACAGGATTATTCGTCCACCTTAGTTAGAGATTCAGTGTCTAAAACAGTGAAAATTGGAGTTGTTGCCAGAGGAACTGAGTTTAAAACTATGACTAAGTGTGTTGTTGTTGTTGCTTATGCCACCTGTCTGACGTAGTCAAATCTAGGTCCATGAAATTCATGATGGCAGCGGGCTAGAGATACGTCTGTCATTAGCCTAAGCTTTGCACCCATGAAGGTGACAGCACAATTTTGCTCATGATAGATGGCGACACCATTCGGACCCACAGATCTAACAAGCACGTTCTCCGTTTATACTCGGTGAGTATTTGGTGGCATCGGGCATCAAACCTAGGCCTTCTGGTCTGAAGTCCGATGCTCTAACCCCTAGGCTACCCACGGCCCCCAATGACTAAGCGTAAAATAGAACAATGTGTATTTTGAACATAGAAATTGTGGAAGGAAAAGCAAGCTTTTGGGATCAGAGATTGATGACATGAATTACTCGCCAAAAATATAAACCCAAAATACAAAATGTGAAAAATACTGATCTTTGATCACTGATATCAATGCCAAAGAATATCCGCATAGAATAATGGAGCGTGCACCAAAGGAAACTCATGCCTCTTAATAATTTTTTTCTTTGAAAACAACTTAAGGTAACTGACCACGTTCGAATCCGTGATTTTGAGAAAAAAAAAGTGGAAATGGATATTTTTTTTATATGTAGTGTTTGTTGAATTCGAATATAGACGAGAGTCGGGTATTGTGGAATACCATTTACATAAAACTCTTATGCAAAAATTCTCCATAAAAGGAGAGTGTTTTCAAAATATGTCATTCTATCTACATTTCTTGCCGAAAAATTGTATTTAAATAATTTTTTCTTGTAATAATATTCTTTAAGCAGTTTTATATGTATTATATTCTAATTCAACTGACATTAAATATAAAAAAAGTATTTCTTTATACGCCTTTTCAAATCACCGTCCCGAACGTAATCAGTCTATTTGATACGAAAACACCCAAAAAATATTTAAAGTAATATTTTTTGGAGATATTTCATAAAAATTCCAAAACAGCGTGGAGGTCACTAGATATCCAATTGCTTGGAATACTTATTAACTGTAATGTGTGACGGGTTCTACCCGCGGCTCTTTAACTAATTCAGTTGGGCAAATTATTCTATAACTGTAGTTGGAGTTTAAAATCACGTTCCGTATAGATGACTTGATTTTATGGTAATGTAAAGACTATTTAAACCCTGGTAAAGGGTGTGTTAAAGTTAATCAAGGAGTCGTGAATAGTGAGAATTATTTGAAAAAAATCTGCCATTCGGAGAAGTGGAAATACTATAAAGAAGTTGATTCGAAAAGGATCGAAGTTTAGGAAAGATTTGACAAGTGATCTAGAAGTAGATCAAGAAATAAGTGTACTTTAAATAACCATAAGAAATTAGTTAGGGGATTGCTCCCAAGGTTATTAAATTCGAATTAATGAAAAATTGATTAGTCTGAAATATAAAGGCATTAGTTTTATAACAATGTTTGCTTATTCAACGACCCAAACTACACCTGCAATACCCAGATTCCAACAAATATACCAAGGATATAAGCATCATGTTCTGATGATATTCTCTAGATCTGTTTAGAATAATTTTGATCAAGTTTAAAACGTTTTAAAATAATTTTATTTTTCAAATATTAAGTTGGATACACTTATGAAAAAGACAGAGACGTTTATTTTGAAGCCTGTAGTAATGTACACAGATGGCTATCATAGTAAGAATAAAAGAATACTACTCAATACTTATTTTTTAAAAAATATTTCTGTAAGTTATCATACCTTCAGGCAAGAATAAACCAGAATAATCTTCCATTTCTGATTCTTCAGATGCATTTTTATAAAATGAATAATATATTCTGGAATCCTTCATATTTATTTTTCTCCCTTTCTTATTCCTTTTTTCTTCTTCTGAAAAAAATAATAAGTGATGAAAACAATAAAAAAAAAGACAAGCTTCTTCTATTTGGTAACTTATTTTTTTTTTCTTTTTCGAAGAACATAAAACAAGTTGCACAAGACACTTTCCCACTTCGTAAGAATAAAAATCACTTTAAATTCAGAAGGAGCTAAATTTAAATTCTTATGATAAGAAGTGTCTCGAAAATGAAAAATGTTTCTTCTTTTTATATAGACATTAGAATAATAATACTTTTATGATATACTAGCCGTTACCCACCGACTTCGCTAGGTATTTCATGATATCGTTTGATAAGATATTGTTTTTAAGTTTTTGAGAGAGATATCCAAGTCCTAGCATTAAACTTCGATACACAGAAAAACTTTCTTTCCTCGTCTCGTGATAGGACTTGAATTTCTAAAACGGAAGTATATTGATTTTTTACGTCCTTCATAGCCTCCTTTCGGAGTTGATTTCCGCAAAAACCCATTTTAAAGATCTCTACTCAACAAAAGCAACATTGATTGCAAATTTTAAGTATGTAGGTCTAATAGATTAAAAACGAAAGGTTTTCATCTATAACACCCCGCAATGCCCTTTGGGAGTAAATTTCCATAAAATTCGTTCTTCACGGATCTTTACTCATCAAAAGACACACGCTTACGAAATTTCTATTCTGTGAATGTAATAGCTCAAAAACGATAAATATTGTCTATAAAACCTCTGAAACCCACCTTGGGAGGGGATTTCCACAAAATCCGTTTTTAGTGGATCTCTGCTCAACAAAAGAAACGTGTCTGCAAAATTTCATGTCTGTAGTACTGAAGATCTCGTGATAAGTGAATGAATAAGTGTATCGATTTTCTTCTACTTACAGGATGATTCATAATGAAGTATGCACTTTACTGATGGTGTAAAACAGTAATGATCACAGACAAGCACCTCCTCGGTCATCTGTAAGGTAGATGTTCTCATAAAGTTTGTGTCTCGTGTCTGACAGAAATGACGCAGACAATAGCAACAGTGCAACACGTGCGAGAATTCCCCTAGAATAATTGTGTTCTGTGCAGTGTCAAGAAAGAAAGTGTTCAGCCCTTTCTTTTTTCAAGAGCAAATGCTTAAGGGTACCATTTTTTGGATATGATAACTCTTTGGCTGGCGCTACTGCTGCAAAACGACACCGACTTCAATCTCCAATTAGATGGTACACCACCACACTAGCCTTGAAGAACAGGTCGCGACAGTGTTTCGATGACGTCACAAAAGGAGGGAATGCTTTACTACGCGCACTTGCTCTGTGAGGAATATAAAGCTTACATCATTTATTTCTTTTCAGGTCACAGACTAATATTTCCACATTTTATTGATTATTTTTTTATTCTCACTTAGAATATTTTCTGATGAATGTTATGTATTAATACGCTAGAATGATGTCTATAATATTTTCCGGGAAAAGGGACAAATATCACTTACTTGGTTGTAAAGTAATTTCAACCAAGTAAAATAAAAAATAAAAAAAAAGAAATTTTACTAGCAAGGAAAATTCGAAAAGTGGAGCATTAAAGGTATATTAATAAAAAAAGCATGTGAATTTAGAAACATTTTGCTGGAGTTCCTTTTTCCTGTGAAATGACATTTTTTATGCTCATAGAATCAATGAATTGCTACAAAAGAAAGAATTATATAAAAGAAATGCATGCAAAAATACATACAAATATAGGAATGACAAACAGTTTTAGACACCACAGTAATTATATAATAAAAATACATTCTGGATTATGCATTAAAAATATATTCAATTAAAATAATTCATTAATTCAATATTCTAAAATATAAAAAAAATTCAATTATTCAATATTCTAAAATATAAAATAATTAAAATCAAATAAAATATAAAAAGAAACATTTACTTGTAAAGAAAATATGAAAAGTAAAGCATTACAGGCATATTATTATTTAAAAAATGCATGCAGAAATATATACAAATATATAGAAATGACACAAACAAGTTTTAATCACCATAGTAATTATATAGCAGAAAAATAGATTCTAGGTCAGGGGTACTCAACCTTTTTTCCTGCAGAGCCGCATACATATGTCAGCCTTTTAACGCGGGCTGCAACGTGAGGTTACATGGAGGGGGGGGGGGAGTTATGCTTTAAGACCAAAGTAACATTGTTGGAAATTTAAAATATGGAAAATTGTTCAAAATGTTATGACTTCTGCTTTGCTTTTTAAAATTATTTTTTATATATTTTTTATTTTTGTCACTAACATTAAATTAAAAGAATTTAAGAAACACTCCCCCACAATTTTTGCATCAGTAAACGGTTTCATATGATTACCACAGAGCTTCTCAATCTGTGAGGCGCGCCCCCCTAATGGGCCATGATAACCCCTCCAGGGGGCCGCGAGCATATCGAAAAGTCAAAAACAAATGTTTTTTTAAAAAAAGGAAACAAAACAAAATATTCATTTGGACATAATAAAAAATAAAATACACATTTACACAGATTTAATACATTTATAAAAGTATCAGTACTGCACAATGTATTTGATAATTAAAATCACAACTCTAAATCAAGAACAAGCTCAAAAACTACATAGGCTTGTCATATACAAAATTTGATAATTTGTAAGCTTTATGATTAAAATCTCTTTTTTTGTAGTTTTAACCTCAAAGGTGCATTATTATTGCTCTCAGTATATTTTTATCTTGTGAAGGGGGGCGCGATGAAAATTATGATTGAAAATTGGGTAGCAAGCATTGAAAGTTTGAGAAGCATGGGATTCTCAACAATATAACAAACCTCTTAAGATGTCTTTGTTACTACTGTGATATTAACACAGACAGAACACTTTGTTGCTGCTGCAAAGAATATCCAATAAAGCCTATTTATATCACCTCTTGAAAGAGAAAAAGTGTCATTCGATGACTCCTGTTTATTGGTATTTTTTAAATACAATGCTTTCATGACAAATCAAACAAGTACTGGTCCATGTTTGTTTTTCATTACAAAACAGTCAACCTCCAAATCGTTCGAATAATTTTTGCTCTTGCAAGGTATGAAAGATTGTTCAAAATTAGTTCCACCCATAATATTGTCGCTACTCAACTGATGTCTATTATCACTAACCATAACTGTTACAAATGGAAAAAAATTATCAAAATTCGCGGCCGTCGACAGCAAAAAAAAAAAAAAAAAAAAAAAAAAAAAAAAAAAAAAAAAAACTAAAATTTATATATTTGATTTCGTGTCAAATAATTTCCCACTAAATTTTTAATGCACTGTCTTCAATAAAAGCTTTCTTCAGAGCAATGGATCATGACCGAGCCACTTTAAAATGTTCAGTGGGCCGCAGGTTGAGTATCGCTGTTCTAGATTATACACTTAAAAATATATATACATTAGTAAATACACTTACCTATAAATTTTCGGAAATTTTTTTTTTTTTACAGAATATATCATTAATGAAGCAGCGTACTGATTAGTGTGAAATTTTGAATCTTTTGCATTTGTGATGATATTATTTAAACTATTAATTAAATATTTTTATGCATTAATATTAAACATTATGCTGTGGTAAGAATATCTAACAATCAGACAAAAGTTTTGAAATTAAAAAAATAACAGTTTACACATGCTGTGAATGCTAAAATCTTCATGAAGACAATTTAAACGAATAAAGTAAAAAAATATAATTTTTATTCAAATAATAGTTATGTGAACAATTAAATATGTTTATAAAATGTATTGAGTATAAAAAAATTAATTACAAGGATATGCATGCACAATGAATAATATACGAATCGAGAGAGAGAGAGAGAGAGAGAGAGAGAGAGAGATAATTGAATATTTAAATAAATAGAGCGGAAAAATATGAAGGTGATTCGATCTCGGTACCTTCCGTTCCAAAAGCACACACCCTAACTCTAGGCTAAAATGATCTCTTCAGCCCAGAGGCAGTTAGTTTCTAAGATAGGAATCACCACCACACACTCCCCTACCAGTGAATCGGTAAGGCGAACGAACGATATGTTGAGAGTGTGAGCTGTTGCGTCACTATGTGATGGCTTGAAGGTTGCGTCATGAGTGAGACGGCTTGAAGGTTGCGTCATGAGTGAAACGGCATGATGATTGCGTCATGAGTAAGACGATATGTAGATTGCGTCATGTGTGAGATGGCTTTGGTTGCATTTGCGGTGGATAGATGGCGCCACGATTGCTGCTCGAAGGTTGCTATTGTTCGAGGTTCCCCAGGGTCACCAAAAAAGGAGGATTCGTTCTCGGCACCTTCCGTTCCGAAAGCACACACAATATCCTAGGCCAAAATGATCACTTCAGTCCAGAGGCACTTAGTATCTTATATAGGAGCCACCGCCACAAATATAAAAAGCAAGCATTAATTTGACTTGAATGTCTTTATTTTTCGGGTTATCTTCACTGCACTTTTTTGAATAATTATTTAAGCATATATTCCGAAATGTAATGAGTTTTTGATGTGTAACATTTTTCCTCTCGATTGCTGGAGATTTGTGGGAGTGATTTCGTGAAAAGGGACGGAAATGCGTAACAGGAAGTTGGGGAAGCGCGCGCTATTCAGTGAAGTTCTGTTTTTCCTCCTTTATTCGGGAGGAGCTTCGCCCCCATTCCCACCTACTGCGGTCTAGGTCGTGGGATCTTGGTTTTTGTTTTCTCACTTTAGGATCAGAGAAGAAGATAAGTCCTTTTGGCAGAGACGTGGTTAGACAATGACGAACGTGTTTCGATACCTGACTTCGATTGCTGCGTACAATTTAAGCGACAGGGCCACAGAGCAGCTGGTGTTGCGATCTATCGTAAACAGAACAACTCGCATGTTGTGGCTCGACATGTGGATATTACTCATCGTCAAACTAGTGGACTGGGTATTGTTAATCAAGATATTGGGGACATGTGTGCGGCAAAATGCTTATTTGAAAATGGACAAACAGTGTTTTCGGCGGTCGTATACATTTCACCGAATCAAACGGTTAAAAAAATTAAAGATTTCCTGCATTTTTTACTTTTACCATATACCGAAGGCGGTTCTGCTCTTTTTTTTTTTTAAAAAAAAAAAAACTATCACTTGCTTTTCATGATTTTGAGTGGTGATTTTAAAGTCAACTTAAGTTTGATAGAAGCCGAGCCATTCATAGCTTTTTTGAATGATGAACTCAAGCTCGAAATGAACACAAATCGAAATGTTTCGACAACTAACAGTGGTACTGTTATTGACGCTATGTTTCAATGGTTTTTAAATACTTTGAAAACACAAGTATATGTGTCACATTTTAGTTATCATAAATTATCATTACCGCTCTTCCCCAAATTGAACAAGAATAATTATTTGATAAAAAATTGCATTACTCCTTGTGTTAATTAAATAAAATTTTCATTAAAGATATAATTATTCGATAGAAAATTATTTCCAATCATACTCGATTCATTTTTTTCAGGATTTAAGTTGCTATTGCGAATTTACCACGATAACATGTCAGATGTTACACATCATATGCGACTACTGTAAGGCTCGTTTTTTTTTAAATATGAAAATGAAGTATGTTACAATTTACACAAGATGAATGAAAAGAATACAAGACTTTTCACAACTCATGTAATTCCAGATACGCTTCTGATGTTCTTGTAAAGCAAGATAATTGACAATCAACTTTAAGAAACTTTGATTCGAATGTTTTTGATATTAACAAATTAAAAATGAAATATTGTGTTCCATTGATTTTCATAGCAATATCTGTGGGCATTTTTATAAAACTCCTCTATCAATAAGTCTCAAATATTTTGTCCCTTCGACATTTTCTGAGTCGAAATTAATCTGCTTGTCTAAACAAAATGTATATTTGCAATCGGAGCATTCGAATTTTATATTATGCATGCAATAACCCGCTATATGCCTTACAACTTGATACTCTTCCATTGAAATATCATCGGATTTATATATATATATATATATATTATATTATATTTGTAATGTTTAAGATTTTGTTGAAATCCTTAATATCTATTTTAACATTAAATATCTTACCTGAATGATTAAAAATTAAATTTTTTTAGTGAGATAGTACCATATTTATCCGAGTGCAAAATTAACACACTTTTAATATGCGCAACTTTTTTTCAGTTTGCAAAATTTCCTGCACAGTGACATGATAATTTGATCTGGACATTTGTCTGTATTGCCCAAATCTGGCTTCTAAATGATCAGTTTGGAACTTTCCAGTTAAAATATACTTTATTAGTTCTGGGATGGTATTTATTGTATGCCTCTAAGCAAAAAATGTTTCCTTGTTGAAATAGCCTTCTCGTTTATTTTGTTTTAAAAGTCAGTCCTGCCACTGAACAAATTTTGAAAAAAAAAGTGAATCTATCATCATTTATTAACGAAAAAGGAACACTGTTTTTCAATTTAAGATTTTGACTTTAGTTGGATTTTTAATATTCATTATTTTCCAGAAATTTAAAATATTTTTGATGAGTATTGCAGTGTCCCTAAACATTTCTGGGTAGCCTAATTTATCTTGTAATATATTAAGTGCAATCACATTGCTTTCTTCAAAATTTTTTAAAATAATGTAACATTTTGTTTTTCAAAATTTGTTGGTTTTAAAGCTTTTAAGTATAATTTAGGGGCTAATTTAACAATATTGTTCATTTCTTCGTAATAAATTTTAAACAATGATGAAAAAGATGCTTTTCGGATTTGAGAAAATTCTAAAGGATCAGGATACATTCAACCAATTATTTCGTATAGATTCGATAAGATGTACTGAATCAAAAATAAGATTTTGCATTATTATCTGGATTCTGAATAACACTCTTTATGGTACCATTACGCAATTTAGAAAGACAATTTCTATTTACTCTGTTATTATCACTTACAATGTAAACAACTGAAAAACCTACCTTTTCCATTAGTGACAAAATTTCTAAAGTCATAGAATGCAAGTCTTCAGCATTCATTTTCTTTACAGAGCTCAATGATACTATTTCCTTACTTTTGATCAAAAAAGAAGAGTATAAAAACAATGAATTGTAGTAGCTGCCTCTCCTTTCTCTGTAAGTCCTACGATTTTATTACATTTATATGTAATCGCTGATTTGATGAAAATTTCATCAATTTTTTAATATTACCTGTTTCTTGTGGTCTTTTAGTTCTTTGCATCTACTTCGTAGATAGTTTTCATTCGCAAGAGTTGACATACTTGGAGTAACATTTAATCCAGATGCAACTCTGTAACTGTCTCAAGCTCGGAAGAATTATATTCCCTTTATCCCTTACATAGAGGAATATCATGCGGTGGATTTAATGTACATGCAGAAAGAAAAAACTATTAAATTACTATACTTACGGCCATGTTTATTTGAATTTAATATAATTTTATTTGCTCTAAAATAAAATTTTCTGCCTCACAATTTTCAATATACTTTCCCCACGATTGAATAGCCATAACATGATTCGGAACAGAATTAATAGAACAGATTTTCTCAAAGACATTTACCATATTAAGAATATTTAGCAATTCACTGAAATATGTTATTCTAGGAGGATTATTCAGAATTTTTCAAATGGAAGGTATATTTATATATATAATTCACGATTATTATTACATATAACAATAGAGAGATCTATATTTATTTTCAGGGATTTTAAAATAGAAGGACAATTTTTACAATTAACAAAAATAAATGTTATGCAACTTTCACAATCACATGTTTCAGAACATTATTTTTAAATAAGAAATCAGATATAATGTATAAGATTTTCTCGCATTAACAGACTTTCTTTTAAATATTCAAAACTGGTAATTCCGTCTTTCTTATTGAAATTAGTAAGCAGTTGTTCGTCTAATTATTTCATTTTTTCCATTCGTTGAATTGTCACTGACCGTTCTTTAATTTTTTCATTCAAATAGGATGGACAACCAGGGAAAATGCACGGATATGCATTCTCTGATAATTTTGGATACACTCTAGATATTTCTATAACATTACCTTTATTGTCTGTAATTTTATCTTTCTCACAATGAAAGATTCAGGAAAATGTTTAATGCACACTACACTATAGTTAGTATTTTTAAAATTCCTTGGAATTTTCATTTTCCAAGTTTGTAACAACTGTTCATCTTTTGATAAATGAATCACCGAAACGTATGGCTGCTCCGGTTTATTAGAGGAACAATTTGGTACACAGCAACAAACATTATTAAAAAATGTGTGCAGCTTTAGGTTAAATTATTAATAATATATTTAAGATAACTAAGATTTGACGGAATAAAAAAAATTATAAAATGAAACACAATTTCTCATGTAAAACGAAATATCTTAATTTACAAATAATTAAGGATGTTGGCATATATGCATCAATTTATTATACCGTGTCCTCAAGTCTACAAAGAAAAAAGCTCAATAATGACACAAGAATAAAGTTATACAATAATATAAAAATCGTACCTTTCTTTATATGATCAATAAAGAAATCCCGAGTAATCCTGAGTGGCAAAGGTATCCTGAAAATCCAGTAAAGTTATCCTGAGTAATAAATACACGTGGGAACCATACAAGATGGAAGAGTGCGTAATCGTCTCTCCCACCAAATTCTCATTCCCTTCTTTTGGTCACGTGATGTTTTACGAGCGTGCTGACGTGGCCTATTGATTCAGATGGCCTTGACGTTAGTCAGTGTACGTACGAGATTACCTCAATGAACATCTCCCTTACCATTAGATTGTATAAGCCGACGACTACAACATGGAACTCACCCAATGCTCATCCAGCAATCCTGACAACATCTCGTGATTTCTTCCTGTAGGAATGTTTAAGAGACAATGTATTAATCCTTTTAGTTTTTTTAACTGAGCTGAAAAATCGTAACAAACGCTCTCGATGAACTTGGTTCAAATGCCTTTACGCACGTTTGGGCCGAAATGGATTCGATATTTTCTCATATAGAAAACTGTGACTGTCTCTTATCAAAATTAAAATAATCTCATACAACTCTGTTATAAGTAAAATATAATATCTTATCTGTTTTTGATTTATAGTGCATAGAAATTGTATACTTCTTTATGAATCACCCTGCATATAGATTAACTTGTGCCGGAAGTATTTGAATGCAAAATATTATGAGATATTGAGAGTTCTTTTTAATTTGATTAAGACTGTGTACTCTGTTCAAAAATATTTTTATTCATATCAATATACAAAGTGTCTACATATTAGTTGGGCAATATAAATGAATTACTGCACTTAATTTACAGGGGGAAAGAAATTAAAGTGCATGTTGTTGTGAGAAAGAGAAATAATCCAAGTTTCTGGTTATGACAAATGCTTGCTTTCGTTACTATGCAAATGTTTCATTGGTAAATCAGTTCTTATCGCAGATTTGTCACCATGTTTCTGTCGATCAAATTAATTGCAGCGTAGATTCTTCATTTTAGTTCAGGAACAGGTGTAGTAAATGATTGAGTGCACACTTGACCTCTTACAAAATCCCATACACTGAAAACCAATGGTGATCGTGATGACCACTAAATAACACCTCCGTTACCAATCGAAACTGGTACCTCAACATTGAGATAAGACGTGGTAGAGTGAAAAGACGCGCCCTCCTGTCGAAAAACGAAAACTCCTGGTATTTCTTCATGGATAATCAGCATAAGGAGAATCTGTAGCAAGCCCAGGTAAATAATTCCTGTAACAGTCTTTTTAACGAAGAAAAATGGCCAAAGAAAATTTTAGGAACTCTTCTCAAAACACGTTTATCTTAGGAACTATCTCTTTCAAGTTCTAGGATGACATAAGGACTTCCCGACTCCAAAATGACACCTAACACCCTCTATGAATAAACTTAGGATATATTCCTATTAGTCCGATTTTAAACGGGTTAATTTCATTTAATATTTCGAAGGTTCTCCTCTTATAGAATTATCCAGCTAATTTATAGACACCCTGTATATTAGTAGGCTTATAATTATAAGAAAAACATTAAGAAAAACTAATTGTTTCACACACACAAAGAGTTTATTCTATAAATATCTTAAAAAGTACCATACCTCTAATGGTTCTGGATTTTTTTCCAATCACTTTGAAGCTGTCAGCCCTTCTATAGATCGTGCCATCCTCATGCTCTGCTGAGACTGACTCCTTCATACGTTTTGAATTCTTCTCTCCATAGATTTCTTCTCAAATGAAGAATAATTAAGTTATACATGTAAAGCATTTGTTTGGTTTTGAATTAACGTTTCTTTACATATAGAGCTACACAAAAAAGCAATTGTAGACGGACCTCGTAGATTTGAACCATGATAAAGTGACGAGTCATTTAAATTTGCACCTATATGCTTCTAATTTGGTGGACTTTGATACTCAGCAGAATTTAATGTGCGCAGAAGCCCCTTCAATGTATACGACAACCTCTGACGAAAGAACCGGAATAAATTGGTCAGTCTTTTTCATTGTGAACTAGGTTATTTCAACCTCATCAACAATAAAAAAAGACCGAATCTTTTTAACATTATATTTTCATTTGAAATAAAATAATTGGAAGTCATTTTTAATTAAAAATTATTAAGAACAATAAATTATTTATTAACGAATGGTTATACAAATACGAAATAATTAATAAAAAGAAATTGTGCATTTTTTGACACACACCGCATTTAAACTGTTTTATGTATGATAATGGAATTCAGTTTTTTCTTTTGTATTTATACAGGAAATATTCAAGAAAGAATGTTGGAATAAATTATTTTAATAAGAAAAAAAGAATAATTTTTGAAGGCAATATTTTTTTAAGTATGTCAAATATATTTTTCCTCATCATACCTCTACAGGATCCATACTTTGTCTTGTTACCTTTGCAGTCTTTTGTAGTTTTTGACCCTTCATTACCTATATTCTTTTTTTTACTCCTTGTCTTCTTGTCTTCATCTGTGATAAGAGAGAAAAATTTATTTAAACAGGAAACACACACTGGACATTGTTCTTAAGGTTTTTTCAAATGGGGAATACAAAATTATAGAGCTAATTATTTTTTTAGGGAACTATTACATACATGAAAGTAAATAAAAAATCTTTAAAATATGTAATAAAATAAATTTTCACAATATATATATATATATATATATATATATATAATAAAATATTTCATAATCGTAAATTTTTATGCATTTATTTCTAATTTTAATAATTCTGAATACATTAATAAAGTAAAAAATTATCAATGTCAGATAATCCAATAATTTTGGTAACCCGAAATTTGTTTCCCATTTAAAAAAGCAACATTCGGATAATCTTTCCTATGAATTTGACTTTAAATATATGTGCCGCGGAAACCTAGTAATTATGCTCACGGAATGCCATAATTGAGAGCATAGATTCTCAACGTGGGCATTTGAGGCTTTCAGGGGGGCAGTATATGACCCAGAGAAAATTAGGGGTCGTCGAAATGGCACGGAAAGGCTTGGGCAGATTAACCAAATATACTCTAACAAAGACTTAGAAAAACACGCTGATTATAATCTAACAAAATTAAACTTTAATACTTTAAATGTTTAAATACATTTATGCTGATAAATGTATTTAAATCATTTCTATATCACATGTACGAAAATTCACATATTTCGGTAGTTCAGGAAGTGGATGAAAAACTTGAAGATTACATTATTCAGACCTACATTAAATTGAATGATATATTGCATTTTAATTTCTGTAGTGTGCCATTGTCTTTGTGAGCAGTAGGAAAAATGTTTCGTCCACTGCATTTCATTGCGTATATTATCCAAGAAAGATCATTAAATATGTTAACCAGGAACTAACGTGTGATTCTTTAAAGACTGATTTATATTTATTTTGAAAGCAATAGTTTATTATGAACTTCTTCGTATCGTCAAAACCCTATCTTTATAACAGGTACGCTAAAACTTTTATTCCACTATTTTAAATGAAGAAGAAATTCATTTTCGTTTCAATTCCAACAATATTCTATCTATGATTAAAATGTATAGTACATTTAAATTTATTTGTGGCAGTAACTATTTCAGATTCGCAAGCAAAAAAATTGGAACTTTAGAAAAAAATTAAACTAATAAATATATTCTATTAGTAATAGAATATTTTTTTAAAAATTTAACTCTTGTTTTCACCATGTATTATGCACACTCTTATTTCTCTAGAGTGAGAGGGGGCGGTATCGAAATATTTACTAGAAAAGGGGGTGACAATTCAAAAAATGTTGGGAACCTATAAATTAGAGCCTTGTGCCACAGAGAACCCATCGTGTAGAGCTGCTGATGCGCATAAGTCTTTCGAGGCTATATGTTTTCCCGTCGGGGCAATGTGGAAGTTCGGAGATAGGGGTGTCAGAGCTCAGGCGTCATCTTCGTCCCTTGATCCCGGTTCAAAATTACGAAATCCTTCGAAAACCCTACAATACTGTTTTCCAAGCGGAGGTATCTACAATCGGATTCTCCATCATATGGCCGGTTGCTAAAAATGTTAAAATCAATATTTACACTGATCCATTCTTTTCCTTAAAAGTCCTAACAATATAAATCTGCCTATCTTAAATTATTAAAGAATAAACTTATTATGTACCACAAATTTTATAATATTTTCTGTGGATTAAGGCTCATAATAATAATTTTTTTAATGATATTGCAGATCATTTTGCTAAAGTCTCTACTACTAATGGAGTAGAGGTGAGTGTTTCCGCCTTATGTGAGTCTTATGTCCATCAAAATCCTCCAAAATAAATTAATTGGGGACTGGGAAAGTTGGTGGTCAAATTCTTACACTGGATTACGAGTCAAATCTTTCTTTCCCAAACCCAGTCTAGATATGAATTCCCATTCCAGTTATACGTCACGCAATTCTTAACAAACCATAGCCTATTTGTTTCTTATTTGCATCGCTTTAAATTAAAAGCCACTCCGAATTGTCTTTATGTTTTTGTTAGGGACGTTGACCATTATGTGTTCGCATGTCCTCTGACTAAGGATTTAAATTTCGTCTCTCCGTCTCAAAAGGCTGAAAAAATCTGGCTCCAATCTAACATTAGAAATTTTTCCATTCTCTCTAAACTAAAATCATGTGTGTGTGTATCAAATTTGCCTCTACAATCCGGGATCAAATTCCTTAGGTGGGATTAGTTCTCTTATATGATCACAAGCGGATTTTTTCCTCTTTCTTTTTTTTTTTTTTTTTGTACGGTGCATTTGTACTTTATGTTTTTATTACTTTTGATGTATTTGCAAGGACGCTGTAATAATGTATATTCTTTTTCCTTCTCTTACTCTTTATGTTCTTCATTGTTATTTTCAGCTTTGTATGTTTGTATCTTGCAATTACGTATGTAATTTGTTTCTTTTACTTTTAATTTGTAAAATGTAAATTTAATGTGTGCTACTGTATAAAATGCAAACTTTCCTTTACCTTTAATTTGTAAAATGTAAATTTAATGTGTGCTACTGTATAAAATGCAAACTATGATTTGGTTTAATAAAGACTGAACGCGGGGGTGCATGTTTCCCGGAATAGTTTTGTAGCTCTAAACCTCTTTAGGGTGTACATGGGTTCCCTCGGGTCCTCGTAATGTTTTACAGTGGGATGTGTCGATATTTACTTACGACTTCAAAAAAAATTATTTACTTATGAATCGGAGTGATTTATTTTTAGGTGTTTTCCGAAAATGGGTGACGGGATTTTACTTTCCTATAACGAATTTCTTAATTAAATTAGCATGACATTGTATTTTCGTTACAAATTGAATATGCAACGGTGCCTCTTTTGGCAAGTCGCAAACAACAAAGGACAGGAATAAAAGCCCTTAACAGCCGTCTCGAATAGGGATTCCTTTAGTTTCAGTCGTATAAGGCATGTACTTCGGACCCGAAGATGGCCAGTTCAAATACACTGCACCCAAGAAGCACTCAAAATGATCACGGGCCTTCCTTCCCTCCGTCACCAACAGCTTGTAGTTGTTGGTGATGGAGAGGTGACCCAGGAATTCAACACTAGATGGCAACACAGGCTAACGATACTGGTGGATTATGCATTCATTTCATAGAGAGTCTAAGATATTCTCAATTAATCACGACAATTGATTTAAAACCGACAAAGGCGCATGCGTCAACTAGATCCGCCTTCTCAACAAGAAATTGCCCGCAACGACGACGGAAAAACGTTCCAAAGACACTCAAACCTACTGGAGATGTATAATAATTGCAGTAATTGGCTGGGAAAACAGCCTTCTCTCAGTATTGTTCAGAAAATAAAACCGAAAATAACAACTTTTTTCTGTAGGAAGGAGGTATACAGCGGTGCCTCCTTCTGAAAGTAGCTAACAGCAAAGTATAGGAATAATAACCCTTAACGATTCCTTTTGACTCAGTCGTCAAAGGCATGCACGGCGTAGCTGCGGACCGGTAGGTCAGTTGTTCAAAAAAGCATCCCTGCCAATGTCAACAGCTTGTCCACGAAAATATTTGAGGGGCACACCACAATAAAGATATGTCTTTACAGAAATTGCTTAAGTAGAAAAAAAGAAATTATATTTTAAAATATTATTAAATTTCAGTAGACAATATTTAAGTAACTGGATTTTTGCTTCTGACATGCTAGGAAAAAATTCATTCGTAGTATTATAGAAGAAATTTTCGAGCAAGGTTCCTCCCTGCCCCTTACACGCATCCTTTTGAACATACCGTTAATTTTGTGGAAATTCTTTTCTTTTCCGACCTAGACATATAAATCAATTTAAATACATCAAAGTGCGTGCCTTAGAATAAAGGTTTATCTTGAAATATATCCTCCTCAGGTGTTTGAAAATATTTCCAAATATATTTAAAGACATAAAACACCAAAAATGAATCAATAACATAGATTCAAATATATTTTCCAGAATTTGAAAAAAAAATTTAATTCCAGAGAATTATTGAATTTTTTTCGTATAACTTCAAACTCGATGCGCGTGTCTAAATATGAGGAGGAAAACAGAATTTTCTTAGGATTAACTAGTGAGTAAATGTTTATTAACGTCGCACTTTGAAGCTACTCTAAAGGCCTTAACCCACGTACGTATTTAGAGCAATTCTTCTGTCAAGCAGCCCTTGGGAGTGATTTTTGTCCAGTTGCCATAGCAACGGCTTCGAACAACGTTTCCCTAATTAGCTAAGAGAATTGCCCGAAATTCCACCCAATGGTGTTCTTCAGCTCCGTAAGTCATAAACAAGAGGGAAATTACGATGGCAGCTTCGGCTTAGTTAAACGCATCAGAAATGACATATAATATTTTAATGGAGTGTTTTCTTACAAACAGAATGGTGCTCCATTTCTGATTACGACCGCCAAAAAAACCGCGAGTGAAACAAAAGAAAGAACATTAAATGTTCGTTTCTCGAAGCAGAAAAATCGGCGAGTAATTTTTCAAAGTGAAGATAGGGCGCTGCTGACGTCAGAATGTATGCAACCCTTAACCTTCCTAACTGCTTGAAACTGTTGCCCTAAAGAGACTTGAGTTGTTCCGAGACATGCGTGTATGATAAGGCCTTTTGTTTGTTGGCGATAGACCTCGTAATCTGAAGCCTCGGTGAAATAACGAGGAGTAGGCACCCCTTTCCGCGCCAACACGATGACTGAGTCTCGATGGATTTAGTGTGTATCAGCCTCTTAACATAATGGACTTGACAATGGTCCCGACTTCGGAACCATGACCATTCGGCTAACGAAGCCTCAAAATGGTTAGCAGACGGAAGGGATTTTTAAAACTTTCGTATCATCAAACCACTTTTTTATTTCTAGACGTTCTGACTTACCGACTAAATTTTCTGAAGTTTCATCTTCTATGTCACTTTCATCATTTTCATCGTCTATTTCAGAGGTTCCCAAACTTTTTTGTCTCGTAGACCCCTTGCCCTGTTCTTCGGTTTGGGATAGACCCCTGCTTAATTAATATTGAATTTTTGCAAATTTATCAACTTAAATTCTTTTTATCCGCTGGTACTGTTATTCCTATTTTAAAAGAATTAAATTTCTGACTGTAATGAAATGTAATGTTTAAAATTTAAAAAGCAAATGTTAGTTTATCTAATTAAAATTAATTAAATTAATTAACATTTAATTTTTAATTTAATTAAAATTAATTAATTAATAAAACTGTTTAATATACTAACTAAACAACAAACTGTGGTATTGCCATAGTCAAAGCATTCTCAAACCTGGTTTCGAA
Source organism: Trichonephila clavata (assembly GCA_019973975.1). Taxonomy (NCBI): domain Eukaryota; kingdom Metazoa; phylum Arthropoda; class Arachnida; order Araneae; family Nephilidae; genus Trichonephila; species Trichonephila clavata. The sequence continues at coordinate 20,690 of BMAO01013144.1, read as the reverse complement.
ATCCGAATAAAAGGTATTTAAATATTGAATGTAGGTTAAAACGTTCTGATAGATTTTCTGTGACAAATTTAGAAAATTTGGGACCTCCAGTATTAAACTTCTTTAGCTTAAATCAGGAAAGAACAGCTGAAATGGTTCTTGTTTAAAAAAATTTATGCTGTTACGTTGTAAATGCAAATTAACCTCATTAAATTTAGTATATAAATCTGTTAAATATATAGTTAAAATTTGGTTTATACGTGATTAAAAGTTTTCTTTTAAAATTAAAGTCACGATCTAGTTTAATGACAGCCAGTATCACATAGACCCCCTCTTACACCTTATGGACCCCCAAATTAATTTTTGGACGTAGAACCCTTGGAGGTCGTCGTAGACCCCTGGAGGTCTATATAGACCACTTTGGGAATCACTGGTCTATTTCTTCATTTAAAATGAAGCAAAAAGACGAATATATTCGTATTCCTGTTGCGAATTTTTTTATAAATGGATAACTATAAATAATTTTTTACTAAAATTATTTCTATTAGTTGCTCTCGCGAAGAATAGTTCGAAATTGAAAATAAGGTAAAGATAAAAAACGTCTTTTTCGATTTCTTAGATTTTTCTATGTTAATTAATTGAGTAGTAATTTTCAAATGAGTTAAGATTCATCGAGTTACTTACTCTTTGTTATTTTCCCTCCCCTCGCAAAGCAATTAAAATTAAATTTATCTTTGAAATCAGGATGCAAGCCATCGTCCATTCCTTCTTATAGACCGATCTGTTAGTTGTTAGTCTACCTTAGGCAAAATTTTGGAAATAGTTTTTCTTAGCAGGTTTTTATTATGGATTTCAAACAACAACGTCCTCCATGGCTTGCAATTTGGTTTCAGGAAAAAACCACAATATCATTCAGGTTGTAGACAATTTAACTGGACACATCAAAAACATTAGAAAATTTAAGCATACTCCTGGCATATTGTTGCTATTGATATTTCTTCCGGCCTCTGCAATCGGAACAGATCGAAAATAACACTAACCCTCTTAAAATTAATTAATACTAAATTATCCGAACGGAAATTAAAAATTGCCATACCTAAAACAGTTTCGATTTTTCCCCCCCAGAAGTCTGCTGATTCGCAGTCGTTGTTCTCACGTGGTAGCTCGGCCTTCGAAAGAAACTTAATTTTCAGAATTGGCTGAAACAGCATTCGCATTTCAAAATTTATAATTAACCGGGTATATATATATATATAATCTCCTAACCCTCACATTAATTTTATAAAATCCCTCATGTCTCTTTCTATTTCCCGGGTGGCAACGGTAAATTGAGGGTCAAGGTCATGAACTCGTGGCTGGTATGTCATGAGTTCCAGCCTAGTATCACTGAGATATAGTGTCTATATGTATAGATGCTCATACGTCCTTCCTTTGGTGTTGGGCGGAAGTTAGGAGAGGTAGGGTGCCAGATCAGGTGTCGTCCTCGTCACTTGACCATGGTTCAAAATTATGAGGTCTGTCGCCAATAGCTCTCGTGAAGACTTACAGCGCGACGTAAATATAACTCTCACCCTTACTCACTCTACTTCAAGGGTTGAAGCAAAAATAATTTTAACCGTCAGCATTATTCTTTGATGAAGCTTTGGTATGTATCTGTCGTGAAGCAAATTATCACTTGAGGAGCAGGGTTATGAAGTTTGTCTCGGGTCTTCATTCATATTCAGAAACATTTTAAGGTATCCGACTACCCTAAAATGGCGAATTGTTTCGAATACGGAACACATTAAAACATATATCTTCCCAAGCTTTATCGTCCTTTCTAAATTAGATTCCATTACTTCTCTTATTGTTCCTCTGAACAGGTTTTTTTAATACATACGAAGAGCCGTCGAAGCGGGAAATTTACTGACGGCTACAAAACCGGTTCCAAGACTAGTTTCTGAGTGTTTATTTTTGCCTCTACTTTTTTTTAAAATGCTCCCTTTTCAAGAATAATAACTGTAATACTGTCTTTCCGCTTGATTTTTCCACTCTCGCTGTGTTTCTATTTGTTGGGTAATCATAATATCCAATGTATAATAATAATAATAATAATAATAATAATAATATCCAAATTCACATTTACACTGACAGCCTTTCTTCTTTTTACTACTCAATAACTTTATAAACAAGTCTAGATATCTTAACTCCATTAAATACAAGCCTTCTCAATGTAATCCTTTTTTAACTTAAAACTGAATTAAAGCTCTCAATAATAATAATTTTAATGTTTTTGCAAAAAAAAAAGCTGTTTTTGAAGAAGAGATCCTTACCGTTTGAACACTCTTCGCTCTTTTCTGAATAATTATTTAAAAAATTTTATACAAGACTTTTGGTCTTCCTTTTGGAATAATGGTCAAACAGTGCATGTGGTGGTGGTGGGGTCAAAATATTTATTAGGTACCTCGATATCAATTCCCAATCCTATTTCAAGGTAATTTGTTTTTCTTTTTACCAATCATGGCTCTTTTCCTGTTTATCTTCATAGGTTCAAGATACTTCCCACGTTATGTGTCTACCTCGGGGGGCGCCAATCACTATGTTTTTCATTGCCCTATATAGCCAAATTCCATATCGAGAAGAGATAGTTGACAGAGTCACCCTTTTTAAAGCTAATCAAAGGTGATTGGCAAGGGATTTCGTAATTTGGAGCCTCGGTCAAGTGACGTGGACGATACCTGAACTGGCAATTCCTCCCCTAACTAATTACCACACTATATCTACAAGAGAATATTGAACCTCCAGAGTTTTACAGTATTTCGACATACACCGATGTTCAAAATTAAGAGAATTTTCGGATTTGGTCGATTATCTCTAGAACTACTGAACAGGTTTTAATGAAATTCGGTATGTACATAGGGTTGATATAATGCAAAACCATTAAACTGTTATAATACACACACATGATCGTGAGTCACATTCATCAGAGTTGAAAGGTATGAACCAGCGACTGAAGAATAAAATAGTAAAAAATGGTTTCATAAAGGTATAGTACACTCTTACAAACAAACAGGCCTCGTACGGTGATGTTACATTGGAAATAAGGGAGTTTAAGAGCTTCTGTGGCAATTGGTCACCCTCGTTCAGCAACGCTGTTTTCAGGCCTTGGATGGCTCTCGGGGGAGGGGGTTGCGAGTTGCAATTTCCTGCCCTAGAGCGTCCCAGGCATACTCTATACGATTGAGATCCGGAGATTCGGCTAGCCTACCCATACGGCAAATATCTCCACTTTCCAGAAATTCGTCGACTAGATTAGCTCTAAGTAGCTTCGTGACGTCATTCATTAAAATGAAATTATTGCCAATTGCCCCTCTGAAAAGCCTAGCTTAGGGCTCCAAGATCTCATCCCTATTCTTCATAGCAGTCCCGTGGCCTCTTTCAAAGACAGGGAGGTGTGTGCGGCCATCCAAAGTGATGCCTATCCAGACCATCAAGCCCCCTCCCCTTGACATGATGGTCAACTTCTTGGTCATTGGAGGGCAGATAGTGGGTCCTGGTTCTTACCATATGAAAGTACAACCAAGATCACTGGTTAGGTTTTATTGGAACTCATCAATAAAGAGAACGGTCTCCCATTGTTACATGCTCTAATCTCTATTTTATCTGCAGTATTTTACATTTCGTTCATAAAATTTGACAAGATATACATATTTTCTTTTTGAAAGCCAGTGTATAATTTAAATTAAGTCAGAATGTAGCTATATAATGACCTTTGTGAAATACTATCACAGATTCAAAACGAACGAATGATGTAATGCATTTTCCAAAACTTTGCTGCGTAATGGGCTAAATGCATGTGACGTCATAGTCACATGATGAATACAAGCTAGTTTGTTTTTGCCCTTTGCTATTGCCAACTTTTACTTTTTGCACAAATTTCCTTTCAAAAAGTGCATATTTAACAACAGCAACAACTCCCATAGGTAAACAAAAGTGCATGTATTAGAATTTTTTTCAAAAATTGTGAAAAATACTTGGGCATCTTTTTTAAAAATTATCAAATTTGAAACTTTATCTGAATTTTTCAAGTAGAACAACAGATACAAGACTAACCGCAAATATAAATTCCACGGAGAACACGTGATTGCCTTTATCATGTGACTTTCATGAGAGAGAGAGAGAATTTAGCCTATTCATTCACTATTACAAGTAGAATAAAAAACTTCCGAGTAATATTTATAGGTATAACTATGATTATATATATATATAATTCCTTCAATTTGTACAGGATACAATGTTATAATTTGACGTCAATAAATATTACAATACAGAAAATAATGAACATAAGACATTTCTTCTTTGTATAGATTTAAAGCTTTTAAAATTGTAATTTAGCGGGTTTTTGCTCCTACCTTTATCTTCTTCCGAATCCTTCGACGCTTCACTATCTGCATCTTCATTAGACTCTTCAGAGCTTACAAGAATCGCTTTGTTTTCTGGAAGGAACATAATTAAATTACACAAAAAAGAGAATGTTCTTTGAATTTTTTTTACAATTTTATAATAAAATATTTTGTTTTCTCCAGAAAGTTGAAGACCAAGTTGGTAATTCTTGATTGCAAGTTTATGTAGATGGTTAGCATATTGATACGGGAATTTCGAAAAATTGTTTGCTTCTCCACCAAAACGGAGTAACGGCCGAAAATTCAGTGGAGATTATTCTTCCAAAGAGTGTTAATTAATAGAAGTGATCTTGGAGACATTTTTGTCAGTAAAATTTTTCGCCAAATGTTAGCAAGTTTAGAGGCAGAAATAGATGTATCTGAAAGAATCTAGAAACGTCAAAGATATTATTTTATAAGACAGGGTTTTTCTTTTAGCCTATCATAGGGCAATGCCGAAAAGGTTAATTGGAGTCAAAACTTTCTCTCTCTGTCTCTTGACAGTGATTGCACATGAGAACTTGATTAACTTAATATTGTGACAGCAAATTGAATTGCTGCGTGATTTTTGAGTTGTTGTCATTGTACGTTTTAACACAAGTGCGTTATTTTCTTCCAGTTAGAAGAAAATCTACAGAAATTACTAGAGAGTTACAAAATAAACTAAATTAGTTTGTAATTCATATTACTATGATATAAATATATAACTGAAGAAAAAACTGATATTACATTATGAAGTATAACTTACATTACATTAAGAATTTCTTCAATGGATGGAAACTTTACATATATAATATATGCATAGTTTTATAAGTATTTAATAATAAATCACCTTAATATATAAGAAAAGAGAAAAAAAAGCTCACAAAATAATTCACTATAAGAATACTATAACAACTTTTTTACATACACTCTTTTTCCTACTAATATCGCCATTTATGCTCATACCTTTTTCATCCCGATCATCATCCTCATATTCCTCTTCCTCATCCCCATCATCATCTTCTTCCTCCTCATCATCTTCCCTCTCTTCGTCACTATCATCTTTACAAATAATGTAACAATATTACACATACATTACCATTATAACCAAACAAACATATTACGCAATATTATAATACAATATTAAAAACGCATTACACCCATATTACAACATATTATAATAATCAATTAATTAGTTCAATAATTCCCTAAAATTAAATATCATTACAATTTTTATACCTGAAAGCATTTCTTTCCTATAATACCACCATTTGTACCGGTTTCCGTTTCATCATATTTGATAGAACTTGGAGATTTGACACCATGTTCATTGTCATCAATATTTTTTTCCTCTTCTGAAACAAAAGAAAACTAAGATATACAAAAAGAGAAAAGATACAAATTAATTCCAATTATTTCTTATAATCCTGGTGAGAAAAATAAATTTTCATTGGATATTAGCAATTATCATATAAACGATGCAATAATCTTACACAAACATTTTAAGATTGGAAAATAGCAACACGAAATAGTTGATTATTTGAATATCATTGCAACTTTTATACCTGCATACTCCATCTTTCTCATACTAATACCAGTATTTGAAAGCCTATCGGTATTTGTTTGATCATACTCTTCAGAACTCGGGATATTTATATCATTTTCATCATAATCCTCATCATTATAATCCTCGTCTGAAAGAAAGAAAAACTAGGATATATAAAAACAGAAGATATGAATGAATTCCATTTTTTTAAGAAAAATAAAATGGACAGGTTGTGGAATGGAATAATGGAACAGGTTAATAATGGAAAAATACGAGGGTTGGAACTTTAACAGTGACAACACTGCTGTAAAACCTCTATACAACAAAAAAAGAATGTCGTGTATACCACATGTGAGCTACATACCTACCTTACCTCTCAGCAAAAAGACTCGTCCTTCCTACGTCACGCGCATTCTCAGTAACTAGAAGAAATGTGATTGATCTTTGTATAACTTGCGATAGTTTGATAAAAATTGAATGTGTCAAAAGTCGTACAGAACAATAATGTCATCTAGGGCTTCAAGAGACTTTCGAGGAATCTGCATTGCCTTACAGAACAGTAGCAAGGTGTGTAAAAGCCTTCAGTGAAGGACGCCAAAATGTGGCAAACATGCATCGGTCAGGTCATCCTAGTGTTAGTAAAACAGAAGTGCATGCTGTTGACCTCGTCGTTGGAAACAGATTATACACAAGGCTGGCGAGTATATTGACATGAATCACTTTTGTGTTCCATTTGAATAAATTGTTGCCACTATTACAGTTCTAACCCTCGTAGTTGTCACTGGGTATCAGTAATTATTTTAAATAACGTAAAATAAATCAATTACATGAAACGAGTTTTGTCCTTGGAGATTTTGCTTTTTTGCTTCGTGGTTTAAGCTTAAATGTGTCTTTTTACTTGTGATAAGACGATTTAAATCGAGGATTTATAAATACCCTTAGAGGCGTCGATATAAAAATGTTCAAATTTGTTTAATGCGAGCATTGTTTAATTTACTCTAGTAATGTTCTTGGTGTACTCAACAAAAAGACCACTTCCTTTTTATAGCAGCCTTCAAGTAATTCAATTCGCAAAATTTTTAAAACAATTAAAGGGATTCTTTTTGATAATAATACAATATTGAATATATTGTTACGAATGTTGTGTAATTAATTCTTAAAAATAGTGTAAATAATTTATATCAGGATGCTTAATGCATTAATATTACATTCTGTTGTATTTATTTTAAGCTAAAATTGCAATATTCACAAGCAACGCCGTTCTGTACATTATAATGGCGACTCAATGGAAACTTGACAAAATGTTGGCAACAGAGCCAAGTTGGCATCAATTTTGGCAACCATATGGAGGCTTCTGGAAATTACTAGAGATATCTATTAACATCACGATTTATGACGTAAGCGAATCTTTCCGAGAATTATCTATGCAGCCTATAAATAGGAGTCATTCGCTAAAACTAGGTTAGTATTGTTTTGACATTTGAAGAGTCGACTAGCGATTAGTTGTTAGCGAGTGCTTGCGAGTAATCTTAATTATTATGTATTCGAATTTTCTGAGTGCCGTAGAAGCTGTGAAGGCCATCTGGGATTTATTTTGCGAAATTTGTGCCTTTATCCTGTATTTCTAAGGATCGTTTTGCCACAATCAATTTTCATCACTCTTAAAAAACTTATTTGTTCTTTGAGACTAATAACATAAAATCGTCGAACCTATGTAACAATATCTAATTTGTGCTTTTAGAACCAAAGTAATATAAATAATACAGAAACATGTACTCTAATTTTTTTTTGTATAGTTTAGTTACTTTTAATGTAAATTTAACATGTTTCTGTTTTTTGTTAAATGTGAATATTAAAATCACAGTTAATTGAGATTGTTTTAGTTGATATAGAAGAAAAAATATGTTGTTTTAATTTTTTTACACCAATTTAAAACTTTGTGAATTGTTGCCTACGTAACTGTAAGAAAGAATTTTACCTCATAATTTAATAACATACAATACAGATTATCATTAGTTCAATAGAAAGTCGATAAAAAAAAGGTAGAATAAGCGAACAGCTTTTATATTCGCATAACATTACTTGTTATTTAAAATCTAGTAGCACACAAGAAATTGTTTGCCTGAATAGTCTAAGTTTCAAGCCTCAGTTCAACTAAAGAGTCTTATGCACTATAGTAAGCAATACTGCGAGTAAAATTTACAACTGGGTCTCAAACACCTTACATCAAGTGAAAGTAGAGATTTAAAAAATCCTTGGAAATTTAGCCAATAAGCCATTATGGCGATGTCGAAGATCTTATAAACAATTAGATGAGTTTGTGTGGGATGGATTATTTGAAATAAATGGGGGTAATTTATCGTTATAAGCAATAAGCAGGGATATATGCTTGTACAAAACTATCGATAGTAATGGTTTCTATAAAGAATTCTTCAGCGGAATAAAGGATCTGGAAGATCAACATGAAAGAATGCGAGACAACATCAAACGACTATGTGGCAACCTTGAGCTCTCCGAAGTTATCATTGTCGCTATTCAACGAGCTAAGACCAATTTTTTACTACTTATGGTACATCTTATGGACTTAATAGTTTTACTACTTGTTTACTTAATAGTTTACTACTTATGGACTTAATAGTTTTTACGAGTCTTTACAGTGGTTGTATTCAAACATCTTGGTTGCCAACATATTGACATCACATGTTGTCTAATTTCCAATTTCAATTCTATGTTAAGCAGAAGAAAATCAGATCCGCATGAGGATTGGTCTTTGTTTTAGAGAAGCATATACAAGAGTAACCATTACATGTTCGGCATTGCGGCAGAAGAAGTTAAGGACGCATAATTCTTAGAGTGACCTCCGTTGCTGCTTTGGGAATCGGGGTGATATGAACTGCCCTTCTACGGGTCCGGAAACCACGCCTTGCATGCATTAGATGACTGGGACGAACCCTTACTCCAGTCCTCGGGCCAGACGTTTAGTGCTGTTATTCCTGTCCTTTGTTAGCTGCAATTTGTGGGAGAAGGGGGAACCTCTCACCCCTTTCTAAAGATGAAAGTTGCGTTATGCTGTTGATAGACTTTCTGAGCGATAATTTAGAGAAGGCTGTGTTGTCTTTGAAGACAGTCTCTTGTTGAGATGGTCAGAATAGTTGACACATGTGTCGTTGCCGTTTGTACCACTTGCAATTTTATTGGAAGTGCCTCAGTTAGACTCTCTATGAAATGAATGAATAATCAACCAGTAGGGAGTTGGGCTGTCTTGCCATCGAGTGTTCAATTCCAGGGTCACCACTTAGGTGACATTCTGACGATGGGTGAGTCATTTCTGAAAACATTCATTCTTTAAGCACTTTTATTCCTGACCTTTGTTGATTGTGACTTAAGAGGGAAGAAGTTGATGCATTTTTAATGTCATGTTATGGAACACTATCTCTTAAGGAAATAAATTGAATCTAGTTCTTAAGCGTATCGCTTTAAAATTTTAATGATGTGTTGATGAAGCCCAGCGCTGGGCTATGTTATCCTTCATGGCTTTCCTTTTCTAGCAAGATAGCACCAGATCTGATACGGCTTGCATATCTCTAGAGTGGCTTTCTACTGTTGGGGCTCTTTCTTCGTTAGTAAATTAACCAACTCTTTCGTCAATCGAAAATGTATGGGGTATGGAAGGATGGCCTTTTCAGGTATCCCAAAATGGCATAGATCCTTAACAATATTTGATTAATACCTGGGCTGTCATGTCGCAAGATGAAATTAAGAATTAGTACCACTACTTCTAACATCGGTGCATACAAGCATATATTAATGCCAGGGAGATGAATTTAAGAATAACCGATTTTAACATTTAAATGTGCAATTATTAAACATTGATGGATCTTTTGACTATTAATAGCTTCATTGTCAGCCTATAAACCTTATTTATGTCGAATTTCAATCAAAACATCCACTTTCTTCATGGTGCTTTTTTTTAAAAAGAGTATGTTAGCTCTGGTATCATGCTAAATGGTATAATATGAATAGAGCCCCGAAGTCATTCATAAAACCATTGCTGCGTATTTCACTTTGATATAAATTTAACAATTTAAGATAATATTTTTCTAGATTTCCATAATTCAACTTCTTTTTCAAAAACTCTCCAACACAATATTTTACTCTTAGAACTATTATTATTAAATGCGCAATTCCATTCTATTGAATGTATTTATGGTGTGAAAAAGTTGGCGTAATTGATAGGAAATAAAAGAACAAGAACATATTATCTTATAAAAGGTACAAGAATAAAAATATGTGGCTTAGGCCGGTTTCATGACGATGTTTACATCGGCATTTATTAATGCGTTGAACATTTTACGTAATAGAGAACAATAATTGCTCTAAGGCATGTACATGTTGTTGTATGAAGTATACCGGAAACAAAAAAAACTAAATAAAATGATGGATATAAAATCCCAAATTAAAATTTTATAACTGTTTCACTGTTTAAGCAAAAAAAATGTCTTGTGTTTTGCAGACCTTTTATATTTATATGAAATCAAATACAAGTTTGTGTGTATGTGTGTGTGTGTTTAAAATATATGCTTGAACTTAAAGATGCTAAATTCATGACGGTCACATGATTAATGCAGTCACGTGTTATCCATTGAATTCAAAGTTTCCATTAGTCTTGTACTTGTTCTACTAGTAAAATTCAGATGTGGTTTCAAATTTGATTCTTAAAAAAGCTTTTTAAAATAAAAAAAAGTCTTACATGTGTACTTACAATTTTTTTTTTATCCAATGGGCTGCGGATTGGTATTTTTATCATTGCAGACCAAGAACATACCAAGAGCTGGTATCACTCGTTAGTGCGGCGACGTATAGGCGGATACCAATCGCCACAGGTAAATTCGCCGCCCAGTTTCCTCAAAAGAGGGAGGCGCCTGAACTCTGACGATGTGAACTTGTACCAGGATTTAATTTTGCCAATAGCGCCCAAGCCAAGCAGACACTCTAAGGATCTTTTACATGCCGTATAATCATACGACATGGCCGCTTTTGATTTTCTGCATCACTGGTCGGGGTCGAACCTGCAACCTTGGGTGCAGAAGGCCAGCGACAAACCAACCACAAGAGCATTTTGTTTACTTATATGCGCTTTTATTGTTGATAAATATATGTTTTTAAAAGAAAGTTTCCATAAAAAGTAAAAGTTGACAACATCGAAGTGCATAAACTGATTGGCTAGAAACACATAAATACAGGTATCACGTGACCGTGAACTCCATGTGAATTTAGCACATTGCCAATTTTTCTTGCTACGTAATGAATTGGATACCTTTAAATATTTTGCGTAGAACATTGATCTAAAAAAGTCATTTATTTCTTTTTGTCAGAAATGTTGATTATTAAAATAAGATATATTTATAAAGTATCGATTAGGAAAATTATATAAATACGTACCTGAACTCAAAATATACTGTCTGAAGTCAGCTTCATTGTAATTTAAGGCTATTCCAGAAAATAAAAAAAAAGTTAAGAATCATTTTTTTTTTCATTTCTATATTTAAATATTCAATGAAATATGGTTATTTAACACTTTCATCGCAAGGTACGTGGTAACTCGCGCCTTTCGGGAACTACAAATAAATCATTAATAAATTGTTATTGATTGCAAATGATTATTAATTAGTAAAATAAATAAGTTTTTTAAAGGGAATTTGTGTTTTGTGTTTCAATATTTGAGTTGCGGAGAGCGGCGTAGACTCTTAGCGCAGAGGGTGGGACAAAGGTGCGCCATTGCCACAATGAAAGTATTAAATTACAGGAGTGTGTTTAAATTATACTTATCACTCATTTATGAAATAAATTCTCAAAAAATTTTTAAGATACATTTTCACTATCATTATTCTTAAAAGCATCTTCCAAAATATACACTATCTACAAATAACTTTTTTTTTGAAGAATTAAACAGAAAGTATATAATTACAAAATAGTTCATATTGTTAAATTCCATTTGAATTCAATAATTAATTGCAGAGCTATTTCAGAAATTCATTTTTGAGAGAGATATTTCAAGGCGATTATTTATAAAATAATCACCCAGGTTAATATTATTAATAAATTCTTTTGATAAAGCGATTAATCTGCAAAAATAATTAAACATTTTATTATGCTATAATTTCTTTTTTTTCTAAAACTAATATAACTTTTTTTAACATTTATAAATCCCATGCACTACGCAATGTATCACACTGGGACATATACATACAGACAGAAGAAAGGATTACAACACAAACATCCATGCCTTTTCCGGGATTTGAACTCAGTCCCAAGGGCATTGCAGTCACCCCTATACCGGAAGGGCGGCAGCTAATATCACCACATTGCATTTTTTTACAATATAAGCTAACTTCTCTCCGATTGATGTTGTAGAAGAAACAAGAAATAGTTTGCTTTTTTTGGCGATTCTAAGATAAACGAACAAACTTTGAGGGTTGGAAGAGCTGACTAAAATAGTGCTTCTCAAACTTTGACCACTGGCGACCCAATTTTCAATCATAATTTTTATCGCGCCCCCCTTGTATAATAATAATGTATTGAATGTAATGATAATGCACTTTGGTGTGAAAGCTACAATACAATCTTAATTATAAACCATACAAATTTACAAGATAAGTATTAAATTTTGTACATGTTACTTTTTAGTAATATGTATTTTAAGCAAATTACTTTCAAGCAATAGGTTTATTACATGTTATTTTTCCTTTCTCAAATTTTTAAATTGGAACAGATTGCGAAATGATATTTCTTTAAAGAGAGATATTTATTTCCTCCATTATCTATTTCTAAAAGTACAAATGTTATTTTAAAAATAATCTGTTCTATGTTGCTCTCTATCATATCCATCACATTTGACATTCTCGCGAACGTCTACGTGAGTCTGGACAACATCTCGGACTTCTGCACATAACTTGTAAAAATGCTGTACCTTGTACAATTCCAATCAGTCTTAGTCTAGTCCAGGGGTCGGCAACCTGTTTGTCCTTAAGGGCGCAATACTAAATTTGAAAATCACCGAGGGCGCATATTTTACAGATAATCAACAGGTATAAATAGGCATTAAAAAAAAACAGATTTTTTATAACTTTATTTTGTTGGTGTCATACATAATGATGCATATAATTCAGTGTGAAACTTGGGTGTCCATATTTTCAGCTAATTTCTTATAATTGGGGATATATTTAGAGTTCACGGTCCTTAAACAATTATCTAAATGTGAGTCATTAAGCTTTGTTCGGTATTTTGATTTCAAATATTTCATATTTGAGAACAAAGACTCGCAATTGTATGTTGTTGCACAATATGAATAAATTTTTAGCGCACATTTCCTTAAAATAGGATACTTATTTTCATCGACTAAGTTCCAAAACATTTTATCATTACTATGCGCTATTAAAATAATATCACTTTGCAAGTTTATTATTTCTAATTCTAGGTCTTCGATATTATGAAGCTCGAAATACACTGAACTATTTCAAGGACATCATCTTCAGTAACATTGAAAGGATTTATGAAAAATCTTAGGACGGGTTCTAATGCTTCAAAATCTTCAAATCTAGAAGAAAACTCTTCTATTAGCTTATCTATAATTTCCAAATATGATGTAGCAGTAAAATTTTCATTATTCAAATTTAAACTCTCAACAGTATATTTTATATTTGGGAAATGTGATAATGATTTTTTCAATAGATGGGATTTCAACAACACTAACTTGCATTTGAATGCATTTACTGCACTAATCATGTCAGCGATATGCTGATTTTTCCCTTGTATTTTTAAATTTAATTCATTCAACTTTGCCGTTATATCTGTCAGAAATCCGAGGTCGATTAGCCAATCCTTATTTTCTAATTGCTCGTAAAATTCGCCTCTTGATGCAATAAATTCCTCTATTTGTGGCAAAAGCATGATAAACCGCTCAAGTATTTTACCTCTGCTCAGCCACCTCACTTCAGTATGTAAAAGAAGATCTGTGAACTGAACGTCCTCATCTTCTAAAAGTAATTTAAACAATCTGTGTTGCACAGCTCCCGATCTTATGGAATTAATAATTTTTGTTACTATCGTAAATACGTGTTGAAAACCGATTGTTTTTGCGCATAACATTTCCTGATGTTTGAGACAATGATAAGAAATAAATTTCGGGAATAAGGAATCCTGTCTACATAAGGCAATAAATCCTTTTTTCTTACCAGTCATCGCTGGTACCCCATCTGTTTTAATTGACGATAACTTTTGTACAGGTAATTTTACATCTGTTATATACTTTTTAAAAGTAGAAAAGATATTTTCTCCTCTGGTGCTTCCCTTTAATGGCAGAACTTTAAGGAATTCTTCTTTTGTTGTAAAATCAGAAAATACCATCTTCACGCAAATTGCTAATTGTGATATATTTGTCACGTCTGTCGATTCATCCATCTGTAGCGAAAAGAAAATACAATTTTCCATATCATTTGCTAATTCTGCCTCCAAATTCTCCGCAATTACTTCAATTCTTCTAGTAACAGTTCGTGCTGATAATTGCAACGTGTTTATAGCTGAAACTATTTCCTTTTTATTTTTAAATTCTTCAAAAAATGAATCAGCAGCTTCTAACATGGCTTCTTTCACTAATTCTCCATCTGTAAATGGTTTTTTATTCTTAGCTAGCAAATGCGATATTTTATATGACGCGATCGTTGCTGCTTTATGTTGTTGCAGTGGTTTAGTAAAAAAAACTTTGCTGGTTAGTTACTGAAGATTTTAAAGAAATAATTTTTTTCTTCTAATTTCAGAGCTCATTGGATAGTCGCTATCAAAATTGGTATGAACGGTCTTAAAATGTCGTTCAATATTACTTTTCTTGGGAATCCCAACACTATTATTACACAACAAACAAATACACTTCCCTTTGTAATCAACGAAACAATATAGATGTTCCCATTCATCGTTAAAATATTATGTTCTTTTTCTTTTTCATTTATCCATGAAGGGTTTTAAAAGAAAAGAATTATTTCGGATTACTTGATAGTTTTAAATCCACGGTCTACGCGTGGTCTATTCGAAATACGATCACACACGAACAAAAAATACGTGCGTGCTATTAGATACGCTCAAGGTTAGCAAACTGCTAATCTATGCACAACCCTAAACTCAACTGACTACTTGCTGTATATCGCCGTTTGACAAGAGTGAAAAAAAATCAATATTACTATTCAAAATAAGAGACATTGCAACAACCTCTCCCTTCGAAATCTAGTTTTATTCTGCCTTATAAAAATAGTGATTACACTGATCAAAGCAATAAATTAGAAGCGAGCGCTCTGGCGCCACATAGACAAAACAAAAAGGGAAAGTTTTGCTTCAAGAGTAAGTAAATCGCTCTGGCTATCATACATTTACATTAGTCCAGCGAGGGCGCATTAAAAATCGATCGGGTTACCTACCCCTCACGTTGCCTACCCCTGGTCTGGTCGATACTTCTATAGCTACTGAACTATATTGTACAAAAATTTTTATAATTTGCGCATTAGTTGTAATTTACGGTATCAAGTATTTTCAGTAGTAGAGATTAAAACAAAATCATGGATAAGTTTTTAAGTCGTAAGCGAATATTTGTAAGCAAACACGTAAATTTTTACAAATGTATATATATATATGTAATACGACGATGTTGTAATGATGGATTTAGTAAAGGAGGACGACTTTTTGCGAAGATCTTGATAGCGTGGCCGGTGTTGGTATTTCCTTATATGGTTGATGTTGCATTTTCATTACTATGGAAGAGGCAGTCTCGTGGAAAAGCTATTCTTCTTTATTAAACACTGAACATGAAGAGACACAGATAGACGGAATCACAACGAAATATACACAACATAAATACACAAACACTAGCTGCAGCCGACTACATGACAAGAAGAGAAGAAGCGCGCGTAACCGTGTGTTCAGAGCTTTTATAGTGGCGGTGAAGATCGTACGACTCTTTTATAACAGGAGTCGTGATTGGCTACAAATGAGCGGGAGCAATTAGATTAAGATTAAGATTACGCGGTCGTACAATTAGATTAAGATTATAACAGTCAGAGGCGAAAGAACTAGAAAATAATTTCACAGGGTACAGTTAAGGAGAATTAGAAGAAGTCATTACATTCCCCCCCCCCTCCGTAAGACGCGTGTATGCGCCAGGGCCCTTGACACACACAAGAGTACCTTACAGAGATATTAAATTTTAAATTAAATATTATTATTAAAATTTTTCCTTCACACCAACCAGCAGACATAAAAACTCCAACACAGAAATAAAATATGATAACAAATATGCACTAATATAACTGTAAAATATGGGTACCCATAAATAACCTTCAAAATGTATTAAAATTCAAAGTGTATTAAATTCAGAAATGTAATAAAATTCAAAATGTAGCAAAGTTCAAAATGCATGGAAGTTCAAATTGTATCAAAGTTCAAAATGTTCACTTTTTCTTGAGTGGTTGAAGTAATACTGGTTACCACTATAAACGTTGCATCATAAAAGTACACTATATAAAAAAAAAACAATAAACACTTGAAATGGAATGTAAACAAAAATAAGATTCAAAAACATAATTGTAGTATAAAATACCATCAAGGACAAACATCAAAGGAACATCTAAGTTTGTTTCAAAATAAAATAATAGACTTTGTCTAAAAGTAAACTTAATAATCTCAGTATATTAGACTATTAAGGAAGGGGAATTTAATTCAAACTCTTCCCTGTTTCCATCCAAGAGTACACACTTCTCCAAAACTGAAACAGAATATTGAGATGTAAACAGGAAAAAATTTGAACTGGATTGGAAGGTGGACCCATGTTTCGCACATTTATAAGATCTGTATTCATTTCTCATTGTGATATTTCACAACAACATTTTTTTTAAAAAAAAGAAAAATTATCCTAAGAGTGGAAAGAAGGGGGTCCACCTAAGAGGGGTAAAAGGACAATGGTCTGGTTTTGTGTAGCTGTGTGTGATTTTTTTTTTTTTGTGGTTATTAAAATGATTATCATTCGTGACTTAATTTTAATTCTTCAGGAGGATAATAAGTTCTCAATTTTGACACGTGAACAATTTCAGTAGGTTTTTTGGTTAAAGCATTGGGTTTTGTTATTTCATAATTTACATCTGACAATTTTTGTACTATTTCATAGGGGCCGGAAAAAACTGGGGATAATTTTCTACGATTTGGATAATTAAATTCTTCATACATTACAATGTCACCAGGTTCAAAGGGAGAATCAATGAAACGAGCATCATATTTAATTTTGTTTTTCTCATGATATTTAATAGTGTTTTCTTTTGCTAATTTTCTGGCTTCTTCAACTGGAGGGTAAAATTGATTTTGAGCTAATGGAGGTGTATATGGTAAACTGCCAAAGAACAAATATGCAGGAGGGAATTTTGTGACTGAGTGAGGTGTTAAATTATATTCATTAATTACTTGTTCTAAAAGTTTAGTCCATGGAATTTTGGTAGGAGAAGAATTTACTTTACATCTTAATTTAGTTACAATAGACTTATTAACACGTTCACATTTTCCATTTGTCTGAGGATGATGAGAAGTAGTTAATAAATGTTTCACACTATAATTTCTTAAAAAGCGTTTAAATCTAGATGAGGTAAAAGCACCATTTCTATCAGTTAACAATTTACTGGGTATTTGAATTTGGAAAAGTTGTTTCAAACAATTTGCATAGGTTTCTGTTGTTTCACTTTTGGAAGGAAAAGCCCAAACATAGTGAGTTGCATGATCTATTATTAAGTGGAGAAATTTTTTAGTAGAGTAATAATAATTAAATCCACCAACAGTATCAACAGAGATACACTCAAAAGGTTGATCTGTGGGAGGTACAGCCTGTAAAAGGCCAAATCTTTTTTGCATTTTCTTCTTATTTAATTGACATACATCACAATGTTTAACAAATTTTGAAATATCTAAGTTAATATGAGGCCAGTAGTATTGAGGAGTAATATTAAATTTATCATTTTTTGCGTACCTGGGTGTCCAAATTGTTCATGAGCATTTTGCAAAATTTTTCTTCTTAATGAAAAAGGTACAACAATTTTAAACAGATTTTTCTTTTTAAGGACAATGACATCATCAACTTTCTTATATTTAGGACCATTTACATTGTCTAAATTTTGATATGTTTTTATCTCATCTAATTCAAGTAAATGTACAGAGTGCTGGATATATTGAGCAATAGGATGTCTCGACAACATGTCAGCTTCAACATTATTAGTCCCTTTTAAATATTTTACTTCATAATCAAACATGCTTAATTTTAAAGACCAACGAAATAACCTACCTTTTAAATTTTTCACATTTTTAAGCCAGACAAGAGCAGCATGGTCAGTGTGGATTATGAATTTTTTACCATGTGAGAGAATAATAATAAAACTTATCAAGAGCCTCTACTATGGCCAAACATTCCAATTCTGTGATACAATAATTTTTTTCATAGTCACGTAAAGTTCTAGAATGATAAGATATTGGGTGAAGAGTACCAGAATTATCTGGCTGTTTTAAAACTGCACCAATTGCACTTTGAGAAGCATCACAGAACACATGAAGAGGTAATTTAGGATTATATAATTGTAATACAGGTTTAGTTGCTAATTTATTTTTTAACAATTCAAAGGCTGTTTGACATTCAGCAGTCCAATTCCATTGTTTATCTTTCTTTAAGAGTTGATTTAAAGGTTCTCTAATCTTAGCATATGAATCAATGAATTTGTTATAAACATTTACAGAAGCAAGAAAACTTTGAAGTTGTTTAACATTTTTAGGGGGCTGTAATTTTTTAATAGTTTCAATATTTTGATTATCTGGTGTAATGCAACCTTCTTTAATTTCATAGCCTAAAAAATTTATTTTATTTTTTGCAAAAACACATTTTGAGAATTTTAGTTTAATGTTTTCCTCTTCACAAATTTTGAATACTTTTCTTAAATGAGCATATAGTGCTCCTCTAAAGAATTTGAAAAAATAACTATATCATCAAAATAGTGACAAGCAAAATTTGAACATTTATGTTTAGTTAGAATTTTACGAATAATGCGATTAAAAATTGCAGGGGCATTTCGAAAACCAAAAGGGAGAACTTGAAATTCATATAAACCTTCAGTTGTAATAAAAGCTAATTTTTCTTTATCTTCATCGTGAAGAGGAATGTGCCAGTAACCACTTGCAAGGTCAAGAGTAGAAAAAATTTTAGCATTATTTAATTTATCTGGCAGGGAGTCTATTCGAGGTAAGGGTTCTGCATCTGTTTTACAAATTGCATTCAGTTTTCTGTAGTCAATGCATAGTCTTGTTTTTTGTTTTTCATCTCTTTTATAAGCCAAAGTAACAGGGGAAGAATAACTACTAGTTGATTCCTTAATTAAACCTGCAGCTAGTAAATTTTGAATTTGTTTATTAATCTCAGCTTCTGAAGTAGCTGATGTTCTGTATGCTCTCTGAGAAATTGGGAGATCTGAAGTTAAATTAATTCTAGGGGGTTCCATTCTTATTTTACCTACATCATATTTATTTTTTGAAAAAACATGGGAGTATTCTGAAATAAGTTGCACCAGGTTAGGAGATAGTTCTTTAACAATCAGAGGTGAAAAAATTTCCTCTGAGGTATTGACTAAATCTTCCTGATTAGGTTTAGGTTTGTTTACATTTTCCTGTATGTGTAAAGACATTTGTTTGTTGATTTTGCTAGAGTTATTTACAATAATTTGTCCATTTTGTAACAATTGGTTATATTCACAATCAATCATAAATTTATATTGGCTACACTCTGGTAGTCCTAGGATAATATAAGGTAAACTACTATTAATAATATACAGATTTATATTTCGTTCAATTTGTCCTATTCTTAGGAAAGTTTTGCATAGTTGATTTAATTGAAAATTGCAATGGGCTTGATTAATATATATAGGCCTAGTTCTTTGTTTTGTTAGTTTAAGTTTATTTACAATATCTGCAGAAATTAAAGATAAGGTGGATCCAGTGTCAATAACAATATTTACATTATTTTTTCCTGTAAAAGGTAAATTGTCCAAGTTAGCTAGGCTTGGCAATGGTGAGACGTGTCCGGACACTTTTAATTGTCAATATGCTGGGCCAGGGGCCTCAGTAGAAGGTTGTTGTCTCTGGTTTGGGATTTGTTGATTACTAACAGGGTTCCCCGAGCTCTGAGAAGCAGTGTTAGTAGCCAACGATGAGTCACAATTATATGAGGTTTGTCTTAATTCGGTTTGATTAAATGGACATTGCTGCTTCCAATGGTAAGCATTGAGAATGCCTTGTCGAGTACAAAAACTACATGGTGTTGGTGGCATTCCATTTTGAAAATGTGTGTGGTGGTTGGGTCTAAATCCTCGATTGACAAAATTGTGAGCCTGATGATTTGGGAGATGTTGGGGACGCATTCTGTTAAAATTTTGAAAATTTGGTCTAAAAGAGTTATTTGGAGGTCTGCAAGTATTTTGTGTTGGTCTATGACTATTTGGTTCTGGTTTAGTTGCTTGTGTTTTCATTAGGCGGGTAGCTACCTTGAGCCATTCTGTAGGTGAGGTGGGAGGGTTAATGGTCATTAATTGTTTAATATTGGAGGGCATTCCATCAGTCAGTCCTCCAAAATGAGTTGGGGAGATAGACCTAATTGTCTACCACAATTTAGTTTCTGGTGAAAATATTCATCTAAATTATTC